>JAHMML010000047.1:806468-1061153 GCA_020341155.1 Eciton burchellii | reverse complement strand
CCCTCCCTCTCTCCCTCCCTCTCTCCCTCCCTCTCTCCCTCTCTCTCTCTCTCTCTCTCTCTCTCTCTCCTCTCCCCCTTCCTCCCTCTCTTTTTCCCTTCCTGCTCGTTGCATCACCTCTTTCCGCTCGCTTCAGCGAGCTTTTTTGGAGAGAGTCATTGGTTCCATGCTGGTCGCTTTTCGCCGCAATCTCCCGATCGGAAAAGTAAAAACTTTCTCCTCGTGTCTTCCTTTTTCCAAGACCGCTATTGGAATTGAGCCGCGCTTATGTTTATGCTTAACGTCGCACTTGCAGTTCCTCCAGTGTACGAAACGCAGAAAACTGATGCGTAATATTCGCATTATAGAGCCTGTCAATATATCGACTTTATGAAACATTGAATTGACTTATTGAACATATCGGTAAGGACATTCTAAGAAATAGCCTGAGATTATTTAGAATAATCTTATCGCGAAGTAATAATTTGTGCGTCATCAAAGAAGAATAATGAATATGCATTATTTCAGCAAAATATCTATCTCTTTTCAATGACACTATAAGAAATTTATCTTAATTTTATTCATTGTTGATTTGTAATAAATAGAAAACTATTAATTAAATAATAATTTTATATTTGCGCGTTACATATTAATAAACGCGCGTTATATATTAATAAAGCGCGGATAATACGCGCTATTACGTGCGGCATGATATTTCCTTACATATGATTAATAGGCATGAAGAATTACTTTGCACTTTATATATGCTTAATTAATGCGCATAGAATGCGCGCATAGAATGCGCACAACATATTTTTTATGATCTAATTCAACGAACAAGTATACGCCGCACATGTGTATCGTATAAAAATTTATATTTTTTCGGTTTCCTTTCGATTCTGGAAAAAGTGGAAAAAGAAATGTTGCAGTTTACATAGATCGGTTCTCCAAATTTTTGTAAATCATTTCCGTCTGTCGTTCTCTGGCCTGGCCTTTATAAAGAGGCCCATTATATAATCGAGAATTGATCTTTATCACGAGAAAAAGATCTTCGGGAAAACACGGGATGATCGAATTCGCGAATTTTGCGACAATACATAAGCGAATTGGCGCGCAGATATGCGTGGATATCACACACAAATGCACCCTGAAATCGAATGACATCACGTCGCACGTAAATCCATTCGTGCATTGTTCGCGAATCGTAAAACAGGTAAAAGAAATACGCCAATTGAATCTGATCGCTCGAAATCTGATCGATCGGAAAGACTTGATTGACAAAACATAAGGTAACTTAAACGTAATGCGCATGCAAATCGATATCCTGTTGTCTTACATACATAATACGCCATATAATCCGCGATAATAAATTAATTCGATAATGATATCCAATGACAAGTCGGAGATGCATATTCGCATAAATTTCGCTAATACTGGTAATTAATTTGTTTATTATTGACACGATATAGCAGATTCGATATCTGCGATATAGCAGAACACTATATTATCGAGACTTTCTACGCCCGCAACTCTCTTACCTTGCTTTTTGGCGAGAGCAAACAAACTGTTCTATAGTTCTATAGTTTGTCTACAGTTTGTGAGTCCAGCAGTTTCTCTCCAGTGGATCTCCGCGCGATTTCACAAGAGAATTCTTGAGCGTGCCGTCTTGTCCGAAAATGCCGAAAATCACTCGTTGAACCGACGAGGAACAAGAATCGTGCGTCTCGAGGACCAATAGCCAAGTGCAAGATAGAGCAAGATTACGCGAACGTCAGTGCATTCACATTCATTATGTTCGTTGACTAACGGTCGGCAATAAGGCTGATAGTAGGGGGACTTTATACTGCGAATTATTGATAGATACAGATTATTTATTAATGCGTCGCAGATAAGAGGATTGCATTTATCGATTGTCATACTGAATCATCACAATTGGAAAACAATATACTTGAAAAACAATATACTTTGATTTACAACTTACTAAAAATATGAAATGTATAATCTCCAGAACTTGATACATCAGATTTAGACTCATGCAATGAAAACTCGGCCACAAAATGTGTATATTACGTCATTATCGATATTGATATCTAAAATCTATTCCTTTTGTTTACGAAAGATACATCTCAAAATGTATCTATCTCGAAGATATATATATTTTTTTTTGATGCCATGATCTTTGTGATCTTCTACTTATTGCATTATTATTATATTATCATCTTCATTGATTTGAGAATCCTGCCTTTTAGATCACGATTTCATACACGGCGGATCGTAATCGGTGCCGTTGTAGCTGTTCTGATAATCGCCGTAATTATCAGTCTCAGTATTTACGCTGGCGGCGGGACCTTGAATCTCCACAAATACTCGAGAAACGACGAATTTCTCGTACCGGTCGATCCAGAAAATCCGCAGCCGCCGTCGTGGAGCAAGTTGAGAATCTTCAGACGCGGTGCCGTTTGCGCGGATGGAGCACCATGCGCCGTTATCGGCAGGTAGGGCATGCAAATTTTCACAAGAATTGCAAGAATCATCATGCCAATCACCATAATAATATCTAATGTCGAATAATGACACAATTCGAGACGTTATATTCGTGCATCACAAAAGAAACGAAATTTTGCGTTCTAGATCAATTCTGGAGCAACATGGCTCGGCGGTGGATGCGGCACTAGCTGCATTGATATGCAACGGGCTGGTGAATATGCAGAGCCTGGGATTTGGCGGTGGATTTATGATGACCATTTACGAGAGATCCACGCGCCGGGCCTTCGTTCTCAATGCCAGGGATCGCGCGCCCTTGGCAGCGAATTCCACCATGTACAACGGCAGACCTGCAAATGCGTCTTCGCTGGGTAAGTTGCATCAGGTTTCTCCACCGTGTAAACCTTGATAAATTTTAAATTTTGGGAGAAAAGAGGATAACGTTTAATGCTTATAAATCTTGATCAGGTGCACTGGCGATCGCCGTTCCCGGTGAACTGGCGGGTTATTGGGAAGCCCATCGACGATTCGGTAAATTGCCATGGGCGGATTTGTTCAGACCGAGCATCGAACTCTGCGAAAATGGTTACCGTTTGACGCTCGTGCAGTACGACGGCCTCGTGTATAACAAAAATAGTATTTACAATGATCCGACTCTTAGGTATTACGCAGAAAAATGTGTATATATATATTTATGTAATATTGATGCACAAGCACAAGCAATGCGTGTATGACGAGAGGAGAGATCGTTTCAAGAGATTCTCGTTTCGTCTTTCAGAGAATTGTTCGTTGATCCCGCCACCAATGAATTCCGCACTCCAGGATCCGTCATTAAACCCAAGACTCTTTGCGAGACACTGCGTATCATCGCTGAGAGAAACGCGACCGAATTTTATAACGGCACGATCGGACGACTCCTCGTGGACGATTTGCAGGAACAAGGAGGGATCATAACTATGAAGGACCTCAACGAATACAGGTAACATCAAGGCAAAATTGGATTTATAAGTTTATCAATTTATTCTGGAACTCTCTTCCTTTCAGAGCCACGTGGGACCCACCGTTGCAGACAAATCTTTCAGATGGCACGAAACTCTTCACTACGGGCTTACCCGGTAGCGGAGTTCTTCTCTCGTTCATCCTCAATATCTTCGAGGATTACGGCTTCACGTCGGCCAGTATATCCGATTTCAATGCAATGACTCTCACGTATCACAGAATGATAGAGACGTTCAAGTACGCCTATGCATTGAGAACGAATCTGGGCGACAGCGCTTACGTCGATATGGCCGAGGTGAGTACAATGCGAGATCAGTAATATCAGAGAATGAATATTACCGTTGTATTAAATCGTGTTTTAACATTCCTTCCAAGATAATCAGAAATCTGACGTCGAAGAGCTTCGCGCGAATGATACGTAAGAGGATAAACGATGAGAGAACGTGGCAGAATCCACGACATTACGGTTCATCCATTAGCTTTGGCGCCGAAGATCATGGGACTGCACATGTCTCGGTACTGGCGCAAAATGGCGATGCAGTATCGATTACCAGCACTATCAATTATTAGTGAGCCGATTTCTATAGTTGACGTTGCGTTATTCCCTGAATCACCGAAAATTTCACACACCTTAGCATACCTCTCATCTTGCAGTTTCGGCAGTGGAGTGGTCAGTAGGAGTACCGGCATTTTGTTGAACAATGCTATGGACGACTTCAGTATTCCATCGAAATTCAATTATTTCGGTATACCACCTAGTCCTAACAATTACATCGCACCTGGAAAGCAGCCGTTGTCCTCGATGGTGCCGTCAATTTTCGTCGACCAAGAGGGTGATGTCAAGATGGTCGTAGGCGCTGCCGGTGGCACAAAGATCACGACTGCGGTAGCCCTGGTGAGTCTCCATCGATATTTAGTGCGTTAGCGAATTGATGAGAAGCTTCGTGCAAATTTCTATGACGCACTTCATATGCTTCGTACTCTTATTCCTCTAGGTGACTGCGAAAATCCTGTGGATGGGACAAACAGTTAAAGAAGCGGTGGATTCGGCGAGGATACACCACCAGCTGTTTCCGCCGGAGGTAGCTTATGAATACGGGGTACCGAAACAGGTAATCGACGGCTTGAAGCGTCGAGGACACGCTACAAAGCGCTATAAGGAACGGGGCAGCGTGGCGTGTGTGATTTTATACGCAAACGCCACGATTTTTGCGAATGCCGATTATCGCAAAGGCGGAGACGTTTACGGCATCGATTGATTCGCGCTGATGATGCCATAAAATCTTGTTGCGAGCGACAAAATGGATCTTGTAAATCTGAACGTCTTTTTATTACTCGCGCGTTTCGACCGGTTTGCTTGCCTCTGCTGAATTATTTGAATTGCGATATATGTTGAATTATTGCATCAGTATTTCCACCAGTATCTTTCAGTATTCTAGAGTATTTTTCCTTCGATGCATTTTTTATATATATTTCTTGTTTCTTCTTCTTATTCGCTAATAGTTTGCTTGCGATCGAGCTTTTTTTTCAACCTTGTTCCATATTTTCTTCAACCAGTTCCAACCTATATTTCCTTAATTCTCTTATATAATACATTGATAATGTGCCATATCCTGATATTCACAAAGAAATATCTTACCCCATCTCGGACATTATGATATTTGTATTCTTTCAATCTGATTTGTATTTTTAAAATATAGCACGACTATTATACAACATCTCGCGGATGTGATTCGCGGAGTATCTAGCTTGCTAGATATTCTTTATAAATATAAAACCTTGAGTTGACACTATTGTGATTTACTTCCTATTTTGAGTTATCTTATCGTACTACGCATCAGGTATTTCACTTTGACATCAGGGCAACAGTCGTTTGTGTCGCGAGATAAATTCTCAACGAAATATTTTCTATAATTTTGTTATTTAATAAAAATAATTTTTAATAATACATAATGCAAGGTGCATATGCGCGCACACAATAGTTATTAATTTATTCTTGTATTCTTGTATTCTGAGAGAAGCATTTCTTGTGTCTTTATTATATTATCGTCTAATTTCTCATCTCCTACTCTCCGCATTTCGAAATGTGAAGCTTCTACGCGATCAAGGCGGCGCTTTGGGAGCATCGTATATATAAAGCGTCGAATTAGCGATTCCCCTACTACTGCTCGGTGAAACCTGTTTTTGAAGCCGTTCAGGGAAGATTCTCAACTAGTCGCCAACTCGAGAGCGCAGCAAAGCCAACCTGTGAATGCCCTATCAGGATCAGATCGGTTAACGGTACTTTGCATCTGTACCCGATATCCTTTCGCCTGGTTATCTTCGTCGTCGTCGTCGTCGTCGTCGTTGTTGTCCTTCGAATTTGATCGATAAGTTCGTCCATACAGCGTCTTCGTACGCGCGATGAGAGAGAAGGAGAAACCACGGATGGATTTTGTCTCTTTGACTTTGCGGAGATAGCGTGTTAGCCGAGCTATAATTAAACATCTCTCGTGACGACGAGCACGTATTTCGCGTCCAGTTCAGATAATGTTCATCGTGCGTATCAATACTCGAGAATCTTGAAGGCTGAACTGCGCAGTGACCGAAAAAGAGATCCATTGTTTTGAATATAAATGTTACGTTACGAAAGTAATGCGAGTAATTCAAACGCTTCGTTAAACTAATGAAAATAATGTCCCGATCAATTGTAATTATGTAATATTATTATTATATTATGTATATTTGACATGTAAACCGGATAAAACATCAAATAAATATTCGATATGGCTTTTGTTAAAATACATCCTGTTAAAACGTCGTGTTAATTATCACCCTTTGCTGAGATATTTACTCGCCGGCAACAGTAAACACGTAACGACGAGTGCTTTATATTCGTCCATAAATGGCAATATTAAAAAAATACGATATCGTCAGTTTGATAGTATTGACGTAGCTCGATACTGCGATTTTACGCTCCCTCATGTGTTTACTAAATCTTTTATCTTTTCGCCGTTACCGATTCGACGTTATTATTATCTCGTTGTCGCCATGGGACGAAATTTTACAAAGTCATTAAACGAGCAAACTTACGTGTCAAATTATCACGCGATCGAAAACTGCAATCGTTCGATTTACCGAGACGTATCTGTTACGCTTCGATAATTCCACTCGATGTCTTAGCATGTAGAAACGAGCTCGACTGATAGTGGCTTTCCCCTTGCAGCATCATGCGCTGATATTTATACTCGCGCGTTTCTATATACTGATGAGTGAATGTAACAACAAAATATTTGCCAAGACGTTTACGTCCTCTTTATGAGCGTTTCTCGCAGTCCCACCTCTCTACAAGGTGGATTACAGATCTCATGCTTTATTCACGGACGCGCGATACGCTTTTGCTATGAATACAATGAAGCACGCAATCACTAAAGACAATGAATTACAGTAATAAATCAACAATGAACATTGATTCTTGAAATGTACGTCTATCTAATCCATCTTTCTTTGTCTCATCTTGAAAATATTTGTCAAATCTGATATCAGAAGATAATGCGATTTCCTTCTACTCGGACGATCTTCTCTCGGAAAAGGAAACGTGCTCGCGAGACAACAGTTCAATCCCGCAGAGCTCTAAAAGATTCAAATGCGCTAAAGATAGTGCCTAGCTATGTGGGCTATATCGTACAGGTACACCCTGTAGAAGAGGCAATGCACCTTGGGCATCGGGTTGAGCTTACGTGTTGGTATTTTCTAGGTCGCGTGTGTTCTCGACGCATTAGATTAGCCACGTGAATGATGACCATTGGATGCAACGGGAACGTCTGAAAAGCTTGTTATCGATCAGCGTCATCGCTGAATCGGATTTATCGAAGACGCGAGGCGCCTCGGGAACATTAAGAGATCAATCATCGCTCCGAGAAGCGTCTCTGAAAATTCGTTAACTTCAAATTAACTTTAATCTCAAATCTTAAATTTACATTAAATCTTAAATGCACGATGTGCTACAGCTTTTTCAGCTATCGGATCTAACTTTTGTAGAAAAGCTGCGAGACAAATGAATAAAATCATTATACAAAATAATTCCTAGCTAATGAACTACTCGACTACAAACAGTATCCCCAGTGTTGTATTTCGAGACCATTGTTTCGAGCGGAATACTAACGGCGAAGCAAACGATTGAAGCAGGCATCCCCAGGCAGATACAGCTGAGTACATATATACCTTCGTTGGCACTCCGACGATGCGTCAGGGCTGGATGACAACACAACGTTGCGTTCTTACCTCCTGCCGCGCAGTTTCGTCTGACCACATATAGCTTTTCTGACGTGTAGGTCCGCTCCATGTCTCCGCTTTACCCATTGAAAGCTCTCAAATGTTCCTGAAAGCTCCGATCAATATTTCATAAGCGAGAGATCGGTCGCTCGATGCAATATCGCGTAACGCGTTTCATCCGCGCTTATCTCTCTGAGAATGATACGAGTGATCAACGTTTCGAAATTGCATAATCTCACGAAAGCTAAGCCGCAAGCGAGCCGCTCTCCTCGGCACCCGTTATCCACGCGATATCGCTGCCGTATTGTCTGCAAGTCTGTTATCGGAATATTTCGATATCTCGCGCGTGCTGCGCAATTGCGCGAGCCTGTTCGCGAACATTCGTCGCGAGTTTTCCATGAATTATCCAAAGAAAGCCGAAGACTCGCTCCGGCCGCAGGAACGGCTCGTTCCAAGCTTTCCCGGCGAGGAGACCGGCTCACCTGATGCCGGCACTGCACATATCGCGCATAATGCGCACATACGTGTGCGCGGTGATGTGACGGCTATATAAACGCGGCGGTCAGCGCGACGCATTCAGTGTCGAACCGAACGTCCATCGTTTGGGTCGTCGTCGTAGAGTGTCCAGGGTCCTCGCCACATCTCGTTGTTTTGCGTCGCACTGCGACTTCTACGTTTCTTTCTCCGTGTGTATCCGAGCAATCAACTTCGAGAGCTATGTCCGAGGCGCACGTTGACGAGTACGAGCACTTCAACTACGACTACGATAAGCACATCTTCACCGCGCACGGCGGTAAGCAGAGGAGCAAACGCGAGGCCGTCGCGCATACCAATCACTTCGACCCGAGCGGCCATTCCAGAAAGATTCTCACCAAGCTGATGAATACCGAGCACAACAAACGGCAGTCCAGCAAGAGCAAGGCGTAATCTGCATAGGTGAGATGATCCATCACTCTCGATGTTTTCTCAGCTTTTTGTTTTCTTTTTATATCCGCCTTTTATAGCAGCGGCAAATGTCCCCTTGTTAAGCATCATTTTCGTGGATGACGTAATCTGGTAAAAACAACAACAACAACAACAACAACAACAACAATGATAATAATAATAATGATAGTCTGCACGACTGGATAAGAATGACGCCATTCCGCAACGTTTTGCATCATTGTTCGATATCCCCCTCTTGTCCTTCATGTATTTTGATATCAACCGATCCGCCTTATGTATTGCGAGTTTCCTGGAAAAAAATGTGATAGTTTTGTATGAAGATTATCTTTCTTCCTTCCGCTACATCAAATTCATTCGGTTCACTCCTGAACGGCACGCGTAATAATAAGTGATCAGAAATAACAGATGTAACTCATAGGATCGCATTACGATCATTGGTTTCTTTTTTATTCTTTTCCCCTTTCTTTCCTTGCTGCGTGCGACTCGTCGGCACTCGTTCCCTGGGCTCGCATATTTTGCGAGTCGGATTTCGCTAGCTGATACCCTCGCACCTGCATTGCAGAATTATCAGAAGCGAAGGAACGCACGCATCGCGTGCTCATATTGCGTTTTATTTTCGTTATCCGTATCTACTACCTTGCGCGTGTAATGATTCACCTGTATTTATCATACGTACACAGGTTCGTGTTTGTTTTCACCTTCGGTTACACATTCGCCTGCGCGATATCATCTCGCGTTTTGCGATATCGCTGCTTTGGCTTCCGCGATGACTTATGCGCCTGGCGCTTTCTTCGATTTTCTTATACCAATCCGTTTTGCTTCTAGGTTGCGCACATTTCTACACCTTCGGCGGCAGGCATCGTCACGTTGGATCTCATCAAGCAAGACTTACCTACCGCCTGGGAGACGACCGAAAGAAATAATCTATATGAATATTCGCCACGTTCTTATTATCCAAAATGCATTTAGTCACATAAGTTCTCACTTAACGTAAGATTGGCGCGGGTAAGCTGGTGCGCCTCATCTATGTTGGAGGCATGGATCATCTTATTTATAAGAATGCAAAGTAATATGACTGCTGCTTACTTCGCTTGAATCTGGAGTCTGTATGACACTTTTCTTTTGTTTCTTTATGTAGGATTATAAGATTATATATTACGACGTATTGATTTTCGCGTGCGTTATTATCGAGCAGATAAGCTTATGGTTTATTGATTCCTTTTTTTTATACTTATATAATTAAATGTATAAGACCTAATAAATGAAAGTTTCTTGGATTGTTGGCCCCTTTTACGCGTGTATTCTCGGATGCGTCGCGGGCGAATAATTATCGCCGAGTATCGCTCGATTTGCAAAGTTCTTGCTAGTAAAATTCTTGTTATCATTGTCACAAAAAACGATAAGCGTATCGCGATGTACTCGGGAAACCGCGCTTAAAGGCGGGTTAAATGCAATCAACTTGAGATCATACGTTGTTTAATGTTTAATTAGGACTTTTGCGCATTGTGATAAATTCTCCAGAATCGCGAGATATATCCCGCAAGTTTTCGCGTATAAAATAGCTTATAGAGCTAAGAACATCATGATTGTGTTTAAAAAAAGAAAATATGAAATAAAGATTTCTAGTTGACAACGTATTTTTGGTTCACTGAATACAAAAAATATATAAGTTCGCTATACTTTTTACCTTTATACGTTAAATGTATACGTTAAATACTGCATTTTTCGCATAATGATATTGCCTTGTGTTCTCTTTTATATATTTTATTAAAATAGTATATTAAAAAATACATATATAACATTTCAGATAACTATTAAAGCTAGCGAATTATACATTCGGATATATATATATATATATATATATATATATATATATATATATATATTACGTAATATAATATTCATCATGTTATAAAATTGGTATCGTAAATTGATGTCAAATATGATATAAAACAACATATTCCATATTCATATAAAAATGCATTTAGGATGCATGCAGGAAGCATAAAATTTAGATGATCCCATTTTTAATTATACATTATAAAAATGGGGAACAATAAATAATTGAATATTTATATCTTTTAAATTATCATGCATTATGTATATTAATATATAAATATACAAGTATACAAAAGAATAAACGAATTTGAATAAAAGATATTTATATCATTCGATTATGTTTTTTGAGAGAAAATTTGATTTAATTTTACCATCTTGTATATCCAAATCTTTTGAAGACATAATCGAAATTATTAAACGTGTACTTTTTAATAAATAAGATCTATTTACGGAATTACTTCTAAAAAGAATAAGATCTGATTATAGATCCGATTCTCGTAATGTTGTGATTCTATTCACCGGTAATATTATGATTAGTATATAGTATATAGACTCAATAAATATATGCACATTAGCCAAAGTACTTTGATATCAGAATGCACCATAATACGTTATTCACATTATTCACATTAATTATATTAACTTATATTTATCAAAATCCGTTTCCTGTCTCAAGATACCAGTTAAGATAAATTCTGTCGATTGTACAGTAACGGTTTTGGGCGCTTTCGTCAGGAACTTTCGTGCAGTCGCTAGATCTTCCTCGCGGGATATTATTACCGCACGTTCAGGCCATTTGACTGGTGGACGTATCAGAGCTTTTCCTCCACATGATACTATCATGTCTATAAGAATAAATGTTTATTAACAACACGAAATTTGTTGCAAATACGTTTAAAAAAAATGAAGATCATTTAATCTTGCCTTTCAATTCCTCTATTGGTGGAGGCGCAACACCCGACGTTAATATAACAGTGTAACCATCTAACAGTCTCTTCTCCTTGGCCTTGTCAAGACTCTTTCTCAATCTAAAACCGAACTTAGCCTCGGCAACTGGATCTTTCAGCACGTAATTCTCCCAATCTAAAAATTGTACTGTCGACTCACTATCTTTCAACCAATCAATCGAGACTATAGGTATACCCTTCGCAAGTGCGCATAGGAATTTATACGTTCTGCGAACTTTATCAGTAACTAAAATAGTACATTTCGCCGGGTCGTCCACTTTGTTTCCGCCTGTAGAATAATATATAATTTCTAATAAATAAGAAAAGAACGATTCTCCATATGAAACTGATAAGATTTTCGTTGTGCTGTAATGAATGAATAAATAAAATAAATGTGTATACTTACCTAACATTTTTATCGTCTTGCTGTAATCTTCTGTGATACCTGTAAAAAGAATCTTGTGTCTCGCTGCAATTGATGTAGAATTCAGGCTGGATGTATTTCTACGCGTTCTGGAAGGTGTTGAAACGGGTGATATATTCCCTATGCTGATATTTACTCTGGAAGAAATATTATTATCGATTGCATCTTGATACATTTCTCCGAGTTTCTCCTTTTTTTTGTTTGTTGTTTTGGATCTGGAAGATCTGGAATTCGATGAGACGTTGCTCTCCACACTATCCTGACTGTTTTCACTGGTTGACAAATTTCCTAAGTAAGAATCGATAACAGGTTTTTTAAATATATCTTTCTTTTCCGGAATTTTGGCTTCTGATAGTAAAGGAGCGGATTTTTTTTTAGCAAATCTACCGCGTTTGGCTTTTAGTGCAGGATTATCAGATTCCGCGGAGTCAATTACGGAAGATATACTGTTCTCGATTACGGAATTCTCCTCTGCGTTTGCATTACTTTGTTTTCTACTTTTAATTCTCGAGTGCCTTTGTAATATATTCACATTACTTCTTTCCTTAATTAATAAATTTTCATTCTGCACATTACTCAAATCTCTTCCCATGATCATCTCTACTTCTTGCGATTCGTTTCCTATTATGGGATTGAGTATAATTTTTAAAGTTTTACCTTCATTGAACAAATGACTTGCTATTTTTTCTATTTTCGTTGCCGCTTGTTTAGTTTTATCGCTACTTTCGCCCATAGCCGCAGCATTAGCTTTATGTTTAGTTCTTCTGGACCTCGTGGAACTGACATTCTCATGCATTTTTGGATGTGAAATCTTTTGCGTTTTTTCCAAAGTAGTTTTAAATGTTGTTTTATCATCTGCGGAAAATTTTTCACTCACCGGTAAATTTCCGTACGAATTAGTTTCGATGGAATGCTCAGACATATTCGGCGATTGCAATTGCCTAATAGTTCTTGTGCTTTTTCTTGTATTTCTTCGATCACTCATAGAAACTAAAGGATCTTCGATATTTGATACCTTATCTGTTTTACGTTTCTTTGAATTAGTCTGCTCTATATCTTCTTCCGTTAAAAATCTTTTTCCATTTGTAATGTTAGATTTCGTTTCTGATTTCAACGGTTTATCTGTTATATCTCCCATGCCAAGTTCCTTTTGCAACACATGTGAATGTGTATCATCATTTCGTCTACTAGAATGCCGTGTTGTTCTTGTGCCGATCCGCAGAGAGTTTTTCGATTCAATATCAGCATTCTGTTCTGAATCTTTCGAGATATTGTGCGAAGAATGTGTATTTTTCTTTTTATCAAAAACGGCAGACTTCGTGTCTTGGGTTGTTCTTTTACCATGCGGTTTCACATAATGCAATTTATTGTACATTTTATTTGCCATCTGTTTGAATCGTTTAAAATTGGTTTCACTATCTGAATCCTCTGAAGTGTTCATAACATTTGTCGCTTTTACATTATCAAGCAGCGAGACTTTGTCATCATTTATTTGATTCAAATTTTTATCTCTTTCGGTATCTTGTTTATTTAATGATTTATTCTTTAAACTCCTTTTATTCTTTTTGTTTGTTGTGGCATTCTGTTTAAATTTCTGCGACGATATCGATATCGACGATCCAGAAGGACTCACTGGATTCGAGAGCGTACCTGATATTCTGACAGCTGGTAAACGCATCAAAATATTATCATCGCTCTCATATAATGTATCTGATGTTTGTGCAGATTGTTCTCCTAATGAATAAGGTATATAAATATTGGGATCGCTCGTCGAATCTTTTATTGGATCGTCGACTTTAGCTTCGTCAAAATCTTCTTCCAAGATTTGTTTATCTGTTTCCGATATAGCAGTCGCTCGTTTCATCTTTGATGTTCGCAGCTTTCTTTCATTGTCTTCGTTTGAAACAATTTTATTTACGTCATCATTGTTTATTAAAGTTTTATTTTTTCGGGTCCTCTTACTTCTCTTATTTAATCTCGTAATTATGTCATCATCATCGATTTTCATGTTTGTTTTAGATGGCTTTGAAGAGTTAGTATCTTGACGAGAAGAAATTATCTCGTTCACAGAATCTTCGCGCTTCTCCGTATCCTTTAGAACATTTCTCTTCCGTCTTGTAGAAAGAGTAGAAAAATAGATATCTGAATTTTGCGAAATACTCTCTGCATTATGTACATTACTAGCATTCGTCTTGGCAGCCGGTTGATCGTACGAAGATCGTTTCTTGGTCACACGGCTTTTTTTTGACTGTATTTGCGATGTGTTATTTATAAATGAGCTGACGTTTGAGACTTCATTGGTAGATAAGCTATTATTGCATTGTGATGATTCTAAAATATCTTCCAAACATTGAGTCGATATTTGTTGTGGTTCCTGAATACTGTCATTACTTACATTCTCGAACATCTTATTAAGATTTCGCTCCAATGTGTCATCTAAATTTGACTTTTCGCACTGGAAATTCGTCTTCTTCTCATTTTCAACTTCGCCGATTATCTGAGTTGGCGCCAGTTCATAGTCCGCATTCTCGTAATTATCTTCCAATGCGCGAAGATTCGGCGATTTTATTATATTATCATCTGTATTAATAATTTGCATATTCGTTTCGTCTACATTATCATTCAATGATAAGCTTCTAGAGATAGACGCGGTTTTTGGTGAGATTCCATGTGATAAAAATTGAGTTGGCACATCGTTAATATCCAGCGAGAACCGTTCATCTTGGTCAGATTTATCTTTGATCTGTTCTGTAATTTGTGTTGGTGTCGTATCATTGCCAATGGTGTTGCTTTCATTAATTTTTGCTGGATGATTGGCCGACGGATTTGATGTATTCTGGACATTATCTATTAAGTTTGACTGTTGCGTTGGTACATCAAACATATCCTCGGATTCAATGCTCGTGCCGGGATCATTATTATTACTTATATTTTCATTGCATAACTTGCGTGGAAGGCTCACAGACTCGCGCTGTTCCTTAGCAAGTTCCTCGAGGTATTCTTCCGCGTCCGTTTCCGAGTCATCCGAGTTGTCTTGTTTCGGTCGGGACTTTTCGTGCATCTTCTTCGACATTTTGTATATGAATGCATTTTTCTTGTCAATTTCGTCTGACACTAAAGTTTCGAATTCGTTATTAATGCGTTGCGTGGGAGCATTAAAAATGTCTTCATCGTCTTCATCATCTTCCTTATCTAACGCGTTCGATATAATTTCAACATTATTATCTTTTTTCGATAATGCTTCTTTGCATAGTTTCGGTGTGGACGCGTTTGATGCGCGTATTTCTTCATGTTTATCGATGCCCTCACCAAAATACTCCAACAAATCTGTTGTCTCGAGCAAATGGGTACTATCATTTAGCGAGGGAGGACTGTCATCATCGATTCCTGATGAAGACAAGTTTAGTGATCCAGGACTGCTGGATCTAGACTTCGGTTTATTTTTAATCTCTTTTTCGATATTTGTTTCACTTGAATCAGCGTTTGCCGTGTTATTTTTATTATTGTCCTTATCAACTTGATCGTCTATGATGTTACTCGATTTTAATTGAGTTTCTGTATTCTTGGTCGCGTTTGTATTACAATCCAATTTGAGTTGAGTTTCTGCATCGCATATGTCATTTATAACGCGTTCATTTTCGTATTTTTGCGTCTCCAATTCATGAATGTTCTGTTGAATCAGATCCAAATCTTCCTGATTCTGAGTGCAAATGATTTTGGATTTTTGAATGTCATTGCCATCTTCGTCGTTGACATTGATATCATTTTGCGTTTCCATATTTTGAATATCACTCGCTGTGTTAGTAGTTGTTTGGTTGCAAATATTCACTGATGGCTTAATAGTATTAGCGTTCGCTTCAACACACATACCTTCAGAAAATTCTTGTGTTTCCATATCATGAATAGAGAGCGTTGTTTTGTATCTATTTTCAAATCCTTGAGTTTCTGCATCAAATACTTTGATTTTTTCACTGCTTCCAGTAGTACATAGCGTGTGCATAGCAGTAATTTGCAAGTCATCATTTGTATTAACGGAGGAAATGCGAGGGGAATTTCGCTTATTAATATTCGTGGATTGATATTGTAGAAGCGGTGGCCTTCGAAAGATATTGTTTGTTTCGTCTCTCTGTGTGCCAAGAATAACGGATGCGTCATCGTTCACACGAGATGAATTATTCTATGCAAATATTAAATTGGATTGATAAGAAATTGGTCACATTTAATTATATATTTTATATATAAAATACTTACGAGAGACGAGTCCGGAGTATTCGGGATTATTGTGGCTGTAACTTTTTGCCGCAGCGGTGCAGGCGTTTCCGGTATTACTGTGTCGTCCGGGCAATATACGCGATAAATTGCACGCACTCTACCGAACTCAAGGATGCTTCCATTCTTGAGTTCGTATAAACGGCTTGGACGCAACATTAACTATGCATATGAAAAATAAAAGAGATACTGAATAACGTCGAGTGAAAGCCAACGCGAAATATTCCAACATATTTAATTACACTTTTATGAAGATATCAGAAATACTTTTGTCTTGCTTTTATCAGTTTAGTATTTATGTTCAATTTAGAAAAAACATATATCTCCAATTTGTATATACGAAAACTTTGCTGCTCATTATGTATTTAGAATGTTTTTCTGAGATTACTCATGTTAGCATATCGCATTATCTTGAAGATTGAGAGAAATCTTACGAACATTCTATAAATTGCATAATTTGTCATATTAATAAAAGAAAATAGCATACAAGTATTACATTATTAAGTTTCGTCCTATTAGAGGAATTCAGATCGCAGATCCATGTTGATCCTTCGCTAGCACTAGCTTCGATTTCCGCGTGTATTTTCGACACAGTCTGAAAAGAAATTCGAATGTTAAAATATTTTTAATAACATAACATTCTAATATCTTCTTTAATATTCAATGTTAAATAATTGGTTTTAATATAAATATATAAATATATAAATATATAAATATATAAATATATAAATATATAAATATATATATAAAAATTGTAATTTTCCCATAAATTTTCGTTTTTTATTCGATAAGGACATTTTTTATTCAATAACGGCATTTAGAAAAAAAATACATATCATCATATTCTAAGTTTGAAATCCGAAGCGAAGTCTTTCTGCGCATATATTATTCATCAGCAAACGAGAGTTATAAATAAAAAAAAAAGGATACATATGATGAAGGATACATGTGATGAAACTGTTTTTCTAACAATGTATTCTTATTGTCAGCTGTTAATTTTGAATTATATTCAATTTTATAAGCTGGATACAATCATCAAATATTTTTCGTTGATGATTTTATTATAATAATTATTTACGAACATTGAATGCAAAATAATAGTTGATTTACATGACTGTACACTACCGATAAGAAGACCTAAGATCATCTATCACTGACATCGCTTATCTAATTCTGACATATCTATGTATGCACATATGTGCATAACAGATGATATGAAAATCACTCGAATACTGAATATAATAAAGAGCTGGCGTTCGGAGAAGGGCATTTCGTATAGAGCATCCGAGCACGCAACATCCCTGCCGAACCATGCTAACAGGCCTACCGATTGCTTTGTTGTGCTTGGGTTTAGCTGCTCAGGCAAGCTTAGATGAGACAGCTCCAAGGGTCAAAATTCCTTTGGGAGGACTAAAGGGCTATTACAAAACATCACAGAATGGCAGAAAATATGAAGCATATGAAGGGATACCTTACGCTTTGCCACCAATCGGAAAATTAAGATTCAAGGTAAATATTTGCTTTAATTATCTATTATTATTGATATACATATTATAAACAATAAATGTCTTTATTGTCTTTATCTCTTGAAGCGTTCCTTACGAAATAGAATAGCAGCAAATTTTTGCGGCTAATGATTGTTAACTTTTTTATTTGAATGCCGGATGACTTATCAAATCCTTCCTTTTACTACCTTTACGGAAAATAAATATTCTCAAATTAACTTCCACGTTTGAATAAACTATCTATCCATTTGTAAAAGACATGCAAATTATCGATCTATTAATTAAGATCTTTTATTTTCTCTTGTTGATAGCCTCCTCGACAAATACCAGCATGGATCGGCGAATTGTCGGCTACAAAACTCAGTTCCCCGTGTATTCAATACTCGCAAATACCACAGAATCCTCCAGAAAAAGTCGAGGGTGCCGAAGATTGCATGTATCTAAATATTTATGTGCCAGTACGAGAGAAAACGGAAAATAATACTCTTTTGCCAGTTTTCTTCTGGATTCATGGTGGTGCTTTCCAATTTGGTAGTGGTACTAGCTTTGGTGCCAAATATCTGCTGGATTACGATGTCATACTCGTTACGATTAATTATAGATTGGGGCCGATGGGTATGTGTAATTATAATGTATTTATAATAGTGCTGATATCTGATAATATTTATAACAAGCAATTTGTTAATTGTTAAATAAGTTGTTTAAGACTTCCTGATATTGAGATTATCTAATTGGATATCTATCGATAATTGTCGTAATTATCTATTTCGATATCTGTCGTGATTTTTATCGCAATATGCATGATAACAAGTTTACATAAGCAGTTTCCTAATTATTAAATAAGTTGCGCAAGGAATTCCTTAATATTGGAAAATTTTCCATTTAAATATTTTAATAGAGATAATTTAACAATTCTAAATAACAAATACGTAGGTGACAAATATGTATCGTTGCATCGTAAATATGTTGCAAATTAATCACTTAATTTTCTTGTGTATTTAGCTTTTCTAAAATTATATTTGAAAATATCAGGTTTTCTCAGCACGGAGGACGATATAGTTCCCGGAAACATGGGTCTAAAAGATCAGAGTATGGCTCTTCGCTGGGTATCAGATAACATAGAATGGTTTGGTGGCGATCCACAAAAAGTGACCCTAGTTGGCATGAGTGCAGGTGGTGCGAGTGTTCATTATCACTATCTGTCAAAATTAAGTGCAGGGCATTTTCAAGGTATCAAATTTCAAAGAATATAGAATTTATGTATCGCAATTTATGTACCACAAATAATTAATGCAAAAGTTGAATTGTATTCCGTTGATTAAATTATGCCACAATCTTATGTTACATAGGAGGAATATCAATTAGTGGCACGGCATTTAATTGTTGGACGCAAACTGAAAATTCTTTAGAGAAAGCCAAGAAGCTGGGCGCTATGATGGGATGTCCTACGGCTAATACTAAAGAAATGATACGCTGTTTGCAATATCGTCCGGCACGCGCGATCGTAGAAACTGTCGGTGACTTTATGGTAAGTTCTGCTTCACATTTATTATGTGGGAGAAATAAGCGACGTGATTCTCAGAAAAGGAAACGTTTTCAAGAAAGGGAATATCCTCAGAAAAGAAAATTTTAGCCTGCTCTGCCTTTTCCAGCCCTTTTTGTTCAATCCCTTTACTCCCTTTGGACCGGTACCTGAGAAAGCGGGCGACGCGCCCTTCATCGACAGAACACCTGCTGAGATAATAAACAGCGGAGATGTAGCAGATGTACCTTGGATTACGGGAATAGTGAGCGAAGAGGGTCTCTATCCTGTATCCGGTAAGTCGATGCACGGAACAGTTAGAAAAGTTGTCATAATTGTCTAACTAATTGATTTATCAATGATAATTTGTTACCATAGAATTCATCACAAATGATCAACTCTTGAAAGAATTAAACGACAACTGGGATGTGCTCGGTCCGCAATACCTCGATTTTAACCACACCATTCCCAGAGACAAGCACGTTGAGATTGCCCGTCTCATCAAGGAACATTATCTTGGAACAAAACCGATTGACCGATATAACACGGCACAACTAGTAGAAATGGCGAGCGATCGTTTTTTCAAGTTTGACAGCGAGAAAGCTGCGCGAATGCAAGCTAAAGTAAACCAGAATCCGGTTTGGTATTATTATTATTCATATAGAGCGGTACATAGCACGAGCAATGTTTTCACTCATAATACTGAGAATTACGGTAAGTCGATAAATTTTCCAAAAGTTCACATGGAAAAATGAATCATATCTTTAAAATCTAGAAAGAAAATTTTATCGTTATCTTTATTATATTGTTTAGGAGTTTCTCACGGCGATGACGTGTTTCTTGTAATAGAAACTCCCTTTATGGACCCAACAAAAATGCAAAATGATCTTAATATGCAGCAAACTTTAATCAACTTTTGGGTATCTTTTGTCAAAGATGGGTAAGCGCAAGATACTGTATCGGCGTTAGTGTAAAAATATCAATTTTTAAAGAAAATATTAATTATTATTTCTTATATTTTTTTTCAGAGTCCCGAAGATAACTGGAGTAAACTGGGAAAAATTGGATTCCTCGAAGGAGGAACTCCAATATCTGCATATTGCTAGTCCCAACAAAATTTATATGGATACCAATGTCAATCTTGGACAGAAAAACTTCTGGAATTCGATTGACTTCGATGAAAATAAGTTGCAACATGCATCTAGTACTAAGAAAAAAACAGAGTTCTAAATAATTGATCAAATTTATACTCAATCAATTTACAACTAATGATTTTTTAAATTAAATATCAATTTATAACTAAATGATTTTTTAAATTAAATATAAATTTTAATAATAAGATATATGTTTTTGGAATGTAATGGTTTATAATTGATTACTCTTTCATAAATTCTAGATTATTTTTCATTCTATTAAGCTATCGGAATTTGTCTAATTTTTATAGAATATGTCATGAAAAAGAATATAATAAAAGGACTTACCGCATCATTTATAACAATGTCGCAGTTACTGAGTCTACCAATTTTTGTAATGCCCTTCTTGATTTGATATTCAACAGAATTGATACTTAATGTTCCGACCTGAAATAATAGTTTAACAAAAATGTAAAATACCAGTAATGTAAGATATTAGTAGAAAGTTAGCGAAAAACTTTGAAAATCAAAACTCACTAAAAATCTAAATCATAAGTTGATTATTCTAGGTATTACATATTTACAATAGCAAGATGCAACATGTTTCAACCAAATTTCGTTACAAATTTGTATAAGAATTGAAGATTAAATATAGTCAGCAATATTTCTTTTCTTTTCCTAAATTACATCATTAAAGTGCATATAAGACGTATATTCAATTATAATTAACTATCATTGATCAAACCTGCTTCAAGCCTTCTGATTCAAGAATGTTTGAAAATCTCTGAGTAGGCAAATCATCATCTTCGTAGATTTGAGTGGCCGCGAGATCCATTATTATCAAAGATGTTTGTTCAGATAATCAATGCTATCAGCATCAATCAAGAGACATTCGAATTAGCTAGTTTCCTATTTTGACAACATAACATAACCTATTTCACGCACTGATTCTAAGCTCAATTATTACGTAAACTTACGCATAAATAGGTGTCCCATATATAAAAATATTTCACAAAGTCACACTTGACATGTTAATGTTAAAATAATATAAATACGATAAATGTACAATATTTCTACATTGATAATTCATAAATAACTGATTGATTTATCAACAGATTCGCGCTTTTCCTGTTACATCAATTCTTCTCCGAGTGATGTATACTGTAGAAGAGAGACAAATTGACAGTTTTAAGTCAGCGAAAGAAAGAGAGGAAGTTAAGTGCAACTAGTGCAGTTGGTGCAAAGAACAAATCTCGTATTTGATAGAATCAAAACAGATTTCCAGTGCAATAATTGACGCCTATTGAATATCAATTGAGCATGAAAAACACATTGTCAGAAAATGTCATTTTGATAACACAATCATCTCATTTCAACTAGAATTCTTTGTGTATAAATTACATAATTCGCCAATGATTTGTCCGCTTACTGGACCGTTATTGATAGGCCGTATTGATCGCATACGTTAATCGCTTTCGATTAATCGCTTCTTATTTGAATCTCCATCGCCGCGAAAGCGTTCGAATCTTTTGGGTAAGGCAAATGCTTCTATCGGATCAGCGACGTTTCCTATCTCGTCAAGCTATAATTTGTTAGCGGAGCTTATGATACAACTAATAAAAGAACTGCGCATATCTAGCGGAGTTCGTGTATCGATTCAGTTTCTGCCTACGCTTCGCGAAAACCACTTTTGGAGATTGAGAAACCGGCTATGTCAGCATACGGCACATTCGCAACAAATTGAAATGAACGACGAAATAAAAATTAATAAACGAAATGACATTGATAGCTCGAATTTATATCTCTGCGGTAATGATCATAAAGAATAGAACGAGACACAGAATAATGCGATTCAAAATATTGCGCATATAATTATCATTTAAAATTCTTGAAGTACAACGGAGCACAGCATGAGCGAGAATCGATATCAACCATGTCTCGATCATAGATGGCGTTGCTATTCGAGTCTGTGCTGTTGATAAGTAACCAATGTTATTAGCAGTAAAGTCATTAGCATTATCTAAGCCTGATCTTTATAAGTGCTTTGTATTCGATTGAATGCTTTGAATTATTCTGTTTAGTGGAACGATGCCGCCGAAATGTAAATTTCAAGAAGGTGCGATCTCTTAATTTTTATTTGAAATATTTAGTAATATAGACTAATTTGAAAGAAATATTAAAAACAAACGACCTCAGTCATTTTTTATGAATTAATACACGTTTTGTGAATTAATACTATTATGTTCGATTAATATACGTTTTATGAATTAATACTATTATGTTTGATCTTTATGAATTAATATATGTACTGTTATTTGTTTTCAGGAGAAAAAGTTTTGTGCTTCCATGGACCATTGATCTATGAAGCCAAATGCTTAAAGTCATCTATTAACAAGGATAAACAGATCAAATATTTCATTCATTATGCAGGCTGGAATAAGAAGTAAATTTCTTGTGAATGATTTTATATATTTTATTTCATATAAATGTCCTTAATTTTTATTTTTAAATAATATGTAAAATTTATTATTACTATGGATAGTAATTAGTAGTAAAAAGTTATTACTATGGATTACTGTGGAAAAAAATCAGAGTAGATTAGACTTTTTAACAAAATTAACCTATATGCTTCTGTAAAACCAGCTGGGATGAATGGGTACCGGAAAGTAGAGTCCTTAAGTACAATGAAGCAAATGTACAAAGACAGAGGGAAGTTCAGAGAGCACATTCAAATCAGCAATCTGCTCAGAAGAACAAGAAAGGTAACACAACGACAAAAACACAGGGAAGAAGAAGCGATGGTGGCAGAGAGAAAGATACAGATAGCAGAGCAAGTACTCCTGTTGCAACATCTGAAAAGAGCATGAGCCGTTTCAACAAAAGTTCAAGCAGCACAATAACATCCTCGTCCTCGCATGATCCTGCATCTGAACCTACACGCAAGAAACGAAGGTTTGTCACATATATACCATCTTTATAAAATTTATATAATATGATTACTTCATATATTAAAATATCGATTTTTTCTAGTCGATTAGAACCATCTGGCGAAACCGAAGAATACCTTACTAAGGCAGAAGTCAAGATCAAGCTGCCAGAAGAATTGAAGTATGTGCTGATCGACGAATCCGAAGTGATACTTAAGCATCATAAACTGCCTGCATTACCTGTGCAGAATACAGTAGATAAAATTTTAGATGATTATGTAGAAGTAAAATCATCTGGGAAAACAAATGATGTCAGGTATGGCACAATTATATATGTTTCATTAATATTAATAATTATGTATATTGAATTTTGGTTTTTCGTTTATCTTAGGGAAAGTACATTGGAAGTAACAAAGGGTATCCGTGAATATTTCAATATTACATTAGGACTCCAATTGTTATATAAATGGGAACGACCGCAATTTATACAGATAATGAATGATAATCCAGAAACATTGCCAAGTCAGCTATATGGAGCGTTTCATCTACTTAGATTATTCGGTAATTTTTATATTTTCTATATTTTCTTTACAAAGACTCATTGTTTTGATAATTCTTATTTAAGTAACATCTTTATTATTCTTAATAAAGATTTTATTAAAATTTTGTTTTCTTTGTTTACAGTGAGACTCGGTGGTATGTTGTCGTATGCACCTTTAGATGAGAGAAGTATACAGTTATTGTTGTCTCATTTTCACGATTTCTTGCAATATTTACAAAAGAATAATGCCGAATTATTTAATCTTCAACAAGATTACACAGATCCACCACCAGATTACCATCGAAAGTATGGTTAAATAAAATTTATTTGTATTTTTTGCAAGTTTATTTGTTTATTATACAATATACATATGTCTAACATATTTTATGTAACATAACATGTATAGTGATATCGATGCTATTTTATTATGTCACATTCATCTCGTTAATTTTTTGTCAGTAAAATATAGAAAAGTATTTTGTTTATATTAGCAAATTAATATAACCAAATAGTTTATATAAGCAAATTAATGTTTCTTAACTTTAATAACCAGATGTTTATAAAATCATTAACGAAAATTATGTTAAAAAGGAAAGACGAAGAAGAATAGGATGGAAATGAAGAAAGTATGTCATAAATACACTGTGTAACAATGTAAGAATACGCTGTGTATTGTTACAAGGTTGAATAGATTCTATTCAAAATGGTTCTGTTGCTCATAGAATTGTGATATACGAATGGTATTTAGAAAAATTCTTGTAATTATAAACTTGTCAGGTTAAAATAACGATCAATCAGCTTGAGGTATTTGTTCTTATAAAAAGAAGTCTCTATATTAGTTCTATGCAGTTTGTGTACATATGAGTCATAAATATTCAATGGTATAGAGAAATAGAAAAAAAGAAAATAAAAGAAAGAATCAGAAAGCTGTATTGCACTTTCGCACATGTTCCATTGATTTTACTCCACAGAAATTCGAGAATTTCGAGAAAGCATACAGCATGCGTTGCATTATTATGATGTTCAAGTATTAAGTATTAAAGAGCACTCTAGGCATCTAAAATAAATGGGCATTTGAACAATCCATGTAAAATTCATTGCATTATATTGCATAGTATATGAGTAAAGTGCTTAATTAAAATATGAATTAACAAATTCATCTTAATTAAGAACTTCATGTTTTTGTGTGATTGTGACGAAGAGTAGACATTGAGATATTATTTCTTTGTATTCTTTTTTTATTTATGAATAATTTTCTATGATATCCAAGCTCTTTGATGTTGCGATTGTATAAGTCGATAAAAAAAGAAAAAAGTCCAAATCTGACTTTGTGTTGCATTCTCTCTGCAACAAATTAGATTTCTCTTTCAATCTCTTGTTCTCCTTATACGAAAACGGGAAAGGAATTTTCCCGTCTTCTTAAAGAAAGGACGAGAGCCATTCGATGTTACGTGTAGCTGAATGTAATTTTCTAATTTGTAAATTCGTCTTTTAAGTTACAATGGAATAATTATATAGTATCTTAATCAAGAGCCGACAGTCGTGAGTGAATTTATACGATTATCATTGAAGCCTAAAAATTGATCGAAACTTAAATCTGTAATTGTAAATTATAAGTAATGTACTGTAAATACAAGTAATCTCATACAAGAATATTCGAAAGCATATCAACAGCTTTCATGTAAAATTTTTCTTAAAAATTTCTGCTCTCGCGGGGATAATAATCGAACGATTAATCGAACGATTAATGAATCGCTAAACGAAAACGATTGAGAAATAAAGAATCAAGGCGAACACCGCGAGCTTTCTTATTTTAGCATAAATCAACAATGAATCTTTCCCTCGATGATAAGATAGATGGAGAGGAGAAAAAGAAAGGAAACAGGAAAGGAAAAAAGAAGAAAAGAACAAACGAAACAAATGAAAACGTTTCAGTTCTACAAAGGCGTTTTAGAAAGCAAGTCCGACATGCGCATTCTATATAGTTCGTATTCACCGACATTGCGCCCCCACCGAGAAACCGGCAGTCGATAACGGTACGTATATCCGGACGTGTCGGTGTTGCGTCTCGCGTCGCAGCAAATGCGCGCGCTAGGCGTAAAACGGCTTAGTACGCGAACATCAGGCCAGTCAGTCAGTGGCAGGAAAAAATGGCGGATGTCGACTTGAATATCGACAACCTGATACAGAGATTACTGGAAGGTACGTGACGATTGCGACGGGATGACCGGTGTCGCGTGGAACGTGCGGGCGCGTTCCTCATTGTCGGCGTATGTTGTCGCGCAACGACGACGGGTACTGCGCGATATGTGCGACGCGGTCGAACGCGAATCTACGATCGGGCCGTCGCTCCGTTCGAACGCGACGTGTTCGCCCGCGTACGTGCATCAATGGGTTCGCCAACGGGTGCCACGGCTGTTGCTCGTGTCCGTTCCGCAGATTTTCCCCCTTTCCCCCTTCAGCGAGGACACGTATCGTGCGACAGACGCAATGACGCGCGTTCGCGCGTCATTCCTGCCGCGGTAACCGCGCGCTGCGTCGCTGCACGACTTCCCCGACCCGATCGGATTAAAGAACGCAGAAAGGATATCGATCTCGTCCCCCGGACCGCTACGATCGTCGTCCTCGTCGTCGTTGTCGTCATCGCCGCAATACACGAGCCGTGTAAAAGATTGTGGGGAACCGTGGAAATATTGGAGCCGTTTTTTCTCGCTCTTGTTTCGTATTCCGTATTACATATATTTTTCTATTTCCGTTCTTGTGTCGTTCTCTCTTTCTCTCTCTCTCTCTCTCTCCCTCCCCCCCTCTCTCTCTCTCTCTCTTTCTCCCTCTCCCTCTTTCTCTCTCTCCTCCTCCCCCCTCTCTCCGTCTCTGTTTCTCTCCATTTCATTGTCTCGCTCTTTCAATATACCTGTCAGTCTCTCTCTTTCTCTTTCTCTTTCTCTTTCTCTCTCACGACTTAAAGAGTCTCCGTTTTCCGCGACCTGCCACATCAACCCCTGCTCACCTCCTCCTTCCCTCCTGTCCGTAATCCTCATCGCTCCTCCTGACCACCGCGCGCGATCGCGATCTCTTGTCCCCCCGTTGTTCCGTTGAGGACGCAGAAAGAAAGAAAGAAAAGGAAAAAGAAAGGGAAAAGAAAAACAACAATCTCTTTTTGTTTGTTCTCTCTGTCATGCTCACGCGAATGCGGAACCCCCTTGTGCGGTAAAGTATACCACACGCAGAAAGACCAGGTTCAGAAGAAAGCCAAGCTAAAAGATATTTTCTCGTCGGACTTTGTCGGTAGGCAATTACTACAACAGTAACCACCATCATCATCATCATCATCATCATCATCACCATCACCATCACCATCACCATCACCATCACCATCACCATCACCACCAACTGCCGCCGCCACCATCATCATCGCTATCACTATACCATCACCATCATATTACTATAGCAACAACAGGAAACGGCAGATTCTCCCCCACCTGATCTCTCCCTCCCCACCCCTCCCCCCATGTAGAGCTTGTCCCGTGTTATTGGTCTAGTCGCTTTGGAGAGCCGAGCTTTTCCGCGGCTTCTTACATTCCGCCATCGCCTGCCGCTACCCCGCGGCCTGGCATGCGTGCTTTCAGCGCGCGCGCTTTTGCTCGGCAGCGCGCGATTTTAGCTCCGTAAAAACAAGAAGAAAAAAGAGGTAAACCTGACCGTCCAAATATAACGATTACCACTCGAGGTGGCGCGAGCCTCGAGATAAGAAGCCGAGCGTTATCGGCGCTCGCATCTCGCGTCTATATTTACATCCGCGTTTTTAAAGGTAACAGACGAGGTGTTGGCGTGAACTCCGCGAACTCGCCGATCACCGAATGCCTTTGGCATTTGCAGATCGATGATGCTCTCTCGTGATGATGATGATGATGATGATGATGATGATGATGATGATGATGATGATGTTGATACTCTTGAATAGCCATGTTTAGCGTTAAACGCACCCCGCGATTACTGGCCGTCTGCCTCTCGATCTCGCGCTGTCGACTCCTTTTCCTCGTCGTCCTTGTCTTTTACAAATGACCGAGCACGTAAATGTGATTCCTCCTCGCTCGCTCTCGATCGCCGACAACCTCTGCTCGAGCTTCTGCTAGCGTTAAGTTTCAACGGGACGCGATTGCGCGTTCTCACGCGCGAGTTACTCGCGAATTTCTCTAGACACCGCTCAGGATGTCTTGCAGTTGCCTCTTCAGACTTTACTTTCTAGATTCCATTGTTTCTCGTTCCTCTCTTTGCACGCAGGCCTCTCGATCGAAGCGCTCTTCGTCCTGGTACATCATGAAGTTCGCGGATCGAGAGAAATGGAAAGGTGTTAGTTTAGGTGTTAGCTCGGTGCACGCTTAGCGTAATGTAGATGTGTTGTGCAGCCCACGGCGTATTCCGTTGGCGATACGCATGTGTCTCTTCTTGTGTCTTCCATCTCACATATTTATCTCTCTAGTGTCATGTACCCCGTACATCCTTGTCTCTCTTTCTCTCCATCCTTGACAATCATCGCTTCTAGGCCGCGAAGACATTTTTTTTTAGCGGAGCGAGTGTACATGCGCGGATGTACTTGGTCGAAACGAAGCGTTGCTTCAATAAAAGCCGTTATCTTATCGGCGAGCATTACCGCTATCTGTGAAGAGTAATTCATTGTTATCTATAAAGCACGTAGAAATTATTTTCCGATGTCAAGTCGCTTATTTCAAGCCACCGCGCTAAGATTAAAGTATGACTCGACCAATGATTGTCACGTTTAATTACCCTTTCTTCCTCAAGTTGAGGACGTTGTCACGGTCGAGAAGCGAACGTACTGTTCAAACGGTAGACAAAACAATTGTCTACGATTATCGCGGCATTGATGGTATTTTATAGTGACGCACGCTTCCTACCTGATCGTTAATGGCACGTGATGAGGCACGTGTCTTTAACATGCTGGAAGCGAATTATTTTTATCTATCCCTCAGAGATGGTTTTAAATTTTCCATGATTTCCCAGCCGGAGCTAGCCGCGTGCGTGCTTTTGCGATAGGTAAGAACGGTATCGGTTTAGAGCCGGAATCTCGCAAAAGCTGTCTAGTAATTTTCATACATTAGCGGTGCATTATCAAGTTACCGGGATCATCGCACCGAGATAACGCGTTTAACATTGAAGATTTAACGAGCACGTTCGCCGCTCGCCATGTCCCTGAAGCGTTTGAACAAAGTTCGCACTCCAGAGTCATCGCTAACGAGACCTTACAATTATTTTTAAGTCTCTTCAGGGACAGGTTATTTCCGATTCATCATTCTCTTCCCATCGCTTTCTGCGAGAGCGCGATTTCTTACGCCGACGCGTTTAATTATCGGATATCGGGCACGTTAGATTATTTTAGAATTTTAAACCATGCCGTGCGAGCATAATTAAGGTATTATCTGAAGAGCAGCTCGATCGGATATCGAGAAATGTCTCCCCTCGAGCCTCTGCATTTAATTTGAGAGAGACGATGCGATTGTGATCTCGACGCCACTCGAGTCTCTCTTGTCGAACGGTCTTGGGTTTTTTCTTTCTTTCTTTCTTTTTTTCCATTATATAATTAAATAAATCTGCTTTCCCGGATGGATCATTGCCAGGAATTAATATACGCGTCCGAACGTCCGATATGTCGCCCCCGAGTGGCTCCAGATCCCCGAAGAAGCCCATTTTTATTCCGGCTGCGCTTATTTTAAGAACAATGACTCCGCGGTGCGGCGAACTGACATTTCTAGGGCTCTATGCTTGGAGATACATGCCCCTCTGTCGCAAAACGGCGCTACAATAGTTCCATCACGGGGATGGAGGTGCGGGGGAGGGGGGAGGGGGGAATCTGTGCATCTCCCCCCATGGTCGCTGCGACCTTGCTAATATGCAGTTTTCCGATAATCACTATCGGCCCAGTTCAGCCGCGACGTGAATTCTCCCTTTTATGCCTATAAATAAACAATCCGACGACACCGTCCACCGCGCCATAAAGAGGGATGATCCATGGATGCCGTTAGATTATCCCGCTCACGCTTATTAACGCTCCGGGACGTCCGAGGGACGTCCGTCGCGGATATTTGGCTCGCTCTCATGAGAAACTCGACTAAACTCGCACCGGCGATTGCCTTATCGGCGACTGCAGCCATCTCGATCTCCTTTTTTTTTTCTTTTTCTTTTTTTTGCTTACTTAAAGTTGCGCAGCCACAGGAACATGATGATCGCGTGTATTCGCCGGTGCAACTTTTATTACGGCGATAATGAAACCTCGACTAGCGCCGAGGAACACTGAATCGTCATCGAAAGCAAGTCGCGTTACGATTCGGAATCCGTAACAGTCCAGTTCTTCGACACGTTCAGTGCGAATCGTATGATCGCTTGAAAATAGTCACCCCTCCCCTACCCCTCCATCGCCTCTGCCACCCCCCCCCTCTCTCTCTCTCTTTCGTGGAAGGAGAGAGAAAGATTCGCACCCCCAGAATATTACTCTCCCCGTTAACGAGCTTGTCAGTAATCTCACGCCTTTGACGCTATTATAGCCGATGCGATACCACCATAGTCGGAAATACCGTAATTGTACCCACACGCAAAATGCTCGAGAACAGGCAAAGAGATGATGGCCTCACCGTAATCTGTAATACTACCGTAACCGTATTACCTCACCCCCCCCCCCCTGTCTATTGAGACGGCTAATACTGGCAGAACTTGATCATCTTCCACGCCCCAAAGTAGAGTTATGCTCGGTGTATCTGTGAGAAAAGAAAATATATATATATATGTGTGTGTGCGTGTGCGCGCGTGTGTGTGGTGTGAGTATTCACGACCATTCTTCGTTAGTGCGGTGGAGAACAAAAGACGACGGGCGTCATCGTTGATTACGCGACACTTACGACCCGACACGAGCAAAATGTCGATACGGTCAGCTGTTTTTCCGCTATTCTCTTCCAGAGGAGAATACCAAAGAATTGCATAACCGCGCGCAATAGCGGCGCGGCCAAGTTGAAGGCAACGAATTCCGATTTATCCAGGGAGATTGACGGCATAATAATTGAACTATTGAACATGTCGTGCTCGAGTAATTGCGACAAGTAATACGCGCGTAACGGTATAAGTAATGCGGCGTAAGTACGCCGCTAATAATACGTGACAATGGCATTATCGATTTCTCTCCGTAGATAGAGACCAGTCATTCTCTCGTGCTAAACGATAGGTTCCTATCTCTCAACAGGTAGAGACAGGTAGAGAGTCAGATCTGAAAGTTGGCCGTGAAAATCGACAATTATCGAGTTTTCTTTTTCTTTCTTCTTTTTTTTTCCGTTTTCTTTTTTCTCCCACCAAGTACAGACAACGATCCACCGCGTTAACGAAGGATTTCGCCCGCGATCTGATGAAAAGGCTCGCACGATTAATCGTCAACATTTCTGGGCACAGTCAGAGGATGTCGGCCAGGCAAGACTGTTATCATGACGGAGGCCGAGGTGCGTGGCCTCTGTCTGAAGTCGCGGGAGATTTTCCTGCAGCAGCCGATTCTGCTGGAGCTGGAGGCGCCGCTTAAGATCTGCGGCGACATACACGGCCAGTACACCGATCTGCTGCGACTATTCGAGTACGGTGGTTTCCCGCCTGAGGCGAACTACTTGTTCCTAGGTGACTACGTCGATCGAGGCAAGCAGTCGCTGGAAACGATATGTCTGTTGCTGGCATACAAGATCAAGTATCCGGAGAATTTCTTTCTGCTGCGCGGCAATCACGAGTGCGCCAGCATAAACAGGATATACGGTTTCTACGATGAATGCAAGCGGCGATACAACATCAAGCTCTGGAAGACCTTCACGGATTGCTTCAACTGCTTGCCGATCGCCGCTATTATCGACGAGAAGATCTTCTGTTGCCATGGTGGACTCAGTCCTGATCTGCAGGCATGTAAAATAATTGATAGAAATTAATGTAACTTTGGTGAATCGTATGTTTAGACGAGGATACAAGAAAGATATATCTTATGTCTCTTCTATTTTAGGGGATGGAACAAATAAGAAGAATTATGCGCCCAACTGATGTACCTGATACCGGTCTTCTTTGTGATCTTTTATGGTCCGATCCCGACAAAGACGTTCAGGTAGGATTCGCCAGTTCGTAAAATGAGATCAGATCGCTTAACGGGTTGCACCAAACGGTTTTTACGATCGCACGTTGCTGATATCGCGTTGTTCCAGGGTTGGGGCGAAAATGACAGAGGAGTCTCGTTTACATTCGGTCCAGATGTCGTGTCGAAATTCCTGAATCGCCATGACATGGATCTGATATGCAGGGCGCATCAGGTAGTCGAAGATGGTTACGAATTCTTCGCCAAACGACAACTCGTGACATTGTTCTCCGCGCCAAACTATTGCGGCGAGTTCGACAATGCTGGTGGTATGATGAGCGTCGATGAAACCCTGATGTGCAGCTTTCAGGTGAATTATAGCCAAGACTCGTCGCCTTGGCCGTCATTTCTGATGTTAAATTGACAACGCGTCTCATCTCGCGCCTTCTCGCAGATTTTGAAACCGTCGGAGAAGAAAGCCAAGTACCAATACGGAGGCATGAACACGGGTCAAGCGGGTAGACCATCTACACCACAAAGGAATCCAGCGAAAAAGAAATGACAGCCTTCTACCGATCCTGCACAACAACAAACGCGATTATCCTTAATGGAGGCTATCATGCTAGGTAAATCCGCTTTATGCTTGTCAAAGCTTACTTAATCACTCTAGCCAACCACTTATGTGCATTAGTACGAATCTATTTCTCGCAATCATCAGTTAAATGAACGAAAAAGAGAAAAGAAACAGGAAAAAAGGAAACGAGAGAGATAAAAGGAGAGCGGAAGGAAGCAAAATGTAGAACGTTTATGTATTTGTTGATGTATTTGAGTTCGCGCATTGATTCGTCCGATGATTTAGAACGTTTATATTTAGCACGTTCGCGATGTTCTCAACACGTGTACATGTATGATTCATTCACCGGATGCGATTTAAATACGATAATTTATGGAGCAAAGATCATTAAAGCGAATCCGTTCTGCCGGCAGACTTGCGCAAATTCTTGCAGTGTTATGTAGCCGAAGTTACTTTTCGAGATGATGTATTCGAGCATCTCGTCATCAGATGCCATAGAGATCTGATCTCGCCGTTGGTTTTCATGTGTTTCAGCAGAACGAAGACGTCGAGATACAGAACTAATCTAATCTGATAAACATAAAGCTAAACTGTGTAAGATTCATCTTCTTTCTTGATTGCGTGTTGTACGAGATAGGAGATAATCGTAAATGATTCGCAATGAACCGTGAGTTCGATTGTCATCGTGCTTCACGAAGGATCCCTCTCTCGGATTTTCGCGACAGTTGATTCGGTGGAAACTTCCATTGGACGATCCTTGGTGAAGCTGGAATACTTTGAAAACGCATTTCGTGTCATTTTCATTTGTATTTATTGCCTTCCACTGTTGATGTTGAATATAATTAGACTCGCTGTTATTATTAATATTAATATTATTATTTTTATTTTTTAATATTACTTTTATCATCGCTTACAAAGCGGATAATTTAAACAGCATTGTTTCTTGATAAGAGAGGCTGTGCGCGCGCGTGTATATAGATAGATAGAGATATATACATACACACATATATATATATATGTATACATGTATATATATGCGTATGTATATACATATACATATATACATACATACATACATACATACATACATACATACATACATACATACATATATTTTTGACCATTTATCCTTTCTCGTAGACTACACATTACACATCACGAATTTGATTATGTCATCGTGCGCAGTATTCCGAGCGTGATTAGTGACTGCATGCTTCAGCAGATATGTCGTAGACGAATTAGATCGTTTATTCTCGATGAATCCAGAGACGAGCACAGAGAAGCAGTACTTTTAAGATGACGTTTCTGTGCTGATCATGCCTTTGCTCGAAAGATATTGGAAGAAGAGAGGAATCGCGAGAAAGAGAGAAATGAAAAAAGAAATTGATACGTTGTACAAGATAAGAGAACCATTTCAGAGGCAGAATCTCGATCGCGAGCTCTGCGCTCGCGATGAAAGCGAACGCGAATACATCACTGTCTAATACGTGGAAGATTCTAGCGTAGCATATGGAGAAAAGAGATTGTTCTTCGAATCACGCGAGTGATGATTCATGACGGACGAAATGTATTTTGGATTTCGATGAATTTGAGATATTGCATTTGATGCATACGCAATACGTTCATTAGTTGTGCTAGTTGTATCGTAGAAGAGTATCCAGGACACACTAGGATAAAGCTCACTCATTCTTTTCGAGCAGAACCGTGGCATATCGCATTTATCTCGAGCCATCTCAATGCATTTATTTGAACACATTTGTTGTCGCGCACATTTCGTATCGTTTACGCATTTCTGATCGCTCATGTGATGATGCTGGATTCGTCGCTGATGAAATTCGCCGCAACTGGTAACAGGATCGTTTCGCAGATTGTTAATAGCACACCGAACAGTTGTATAACCCGCTACGCTCTCTCGTTCTATAATCGGCACTACGTTACGTTGTTGCTCGGGATCTGCGTTTCGCGCGGCGGTAACCGATAACTTTCGATGCCGAGTGCGTTTCGGCAAGCCGTTATATGCATTATTTGCGATTGTTATGCAGGATATGCAGGAATACCGTGAATCGTGTGCACGCGATACATTATCCGAAGAAGAGGCACTTGGAAATCTTCAATCTGGAAGCAAACCGATCAAGTAGCGACGACGCGGTTGTATTCATACACGAGGATATCTTACTGTAGTAACGTGCAATTGTGTTTCTTAGAAATTAAATATTTGCTATTCGTAAAAATATCCGAGAATACAACCTAAACGGATCCAGAGATATGCGTTAAAATTAACGTTGGTGCATTGACGCAGTATATCGATCACTGAATGGACGTTGACGAAATCGAGCTCGTCACAATCGGTTCGCGAACGCAAGCAATGTTACGTCTAAAAAGGAAAAGGAAAAAAGAAAAAGAAGAAAAAGAGAAAACCGCGAAAACTCATCCCGATCCAAAGATTAATCAAAGCGAGCTTTCCCGTAGAGCGGCGATTGATATTCACATCGTTACTCATCATTTGATTGTTATTTAACGTTATCGGATATTGATAATCGGATAGACAATTGATGAAGTTAGTAGTTTATTGTTCGAGATATTCGAGATATCAATGACGACGACATACGAGAGAGACGCGATTGACGAGATTTGTTATGTTTTGGAAAATGCGGAGTAGGAAACGCGCCGATACGAATAACGGAAGACGCCTGTGCCCTTCCCGTTTCCCTTCAGCCCTTGCGTTCCTGCCTCACCTCTCCGTTGAGAGAGACTGAGATTAATTATTGTCAGAGGAGTGGTTGTGATCCCTCGATATGCGTTTTGTCCGAGATATTCATATATTATATACAGATATTATATTTGTAAAGGGGTTTGACCGGTCGCGATTCGACGATGCTTTATCAAATAAGTAAATAGAGAGGGCGAGATTACGCCCTTCTCTCAAGAGTTTGTGACTATCGTGGGTTGTTACATCGCTCGAATCAGCGGCGACGGAATACGCCATGCGAGGGCGTCCTAAAAGAGATGTAAAACTTTCAGATAATAAACATGCATATTGTTGTACAAATGTCTCTCTCTCTCTCTCTCTCTCTCTCTCTCTCTCTCTCTCTCTCTTTCTCTTGTGTTGTTTCTCTTCAGCTTCTCGCATGCAGATGCCACATGAAGCGGAGCGTAAGTTTCATCGAGCACAGCGAGCAGGTCTTTTACCGTTCCTGATCGCGCACTCTTTCGGATATCGATATCAATTTTTGTAGATCTTACTACCTTATTGCGTAACTTTTATCGCTACGACTGCAAATTGCAACTCTAATACTCGGGAGTATATCGAAGTCGCAGCCAGGAAATCGAGGAACGAGGACGGATGAAGAAATGACGCCGTGTAATAAAATTTTGGCAGTGTTTTTATTTTTTGTAGATAGATCACGAATGAACGGTACAATAAATCATGCGACGGGGTTGTTAATATTAATAAATAAATTCCATGGAAAAACTGTATGCACTGATAGAAGAGACGCCGAAAATTCTCACGGGACGTGATGCAGATATTCTTTCTTTCTTTTTTTTGTTTTGTTCTGTTTTGTTTTGTTTTGTTTTCTGTTTGCTTTTTCGTTGTTGATTCTCTTTTTCCGGGCGTTATTTTTCCTTTTTTCGCCGTTTTACGTTTCACACTTTCGCCACTGGCGCCGGTGTCATCAGTAGACGTGAGCTGCAAAAAGAGCGACGCATTAATCGCGGTGTTGCGAAAGTGAAACGGAAGCGGTCACATGCGTTCTTACAGAAAGATATTAATGTACACAATGACACAAATCGAGGATCGTATCATCCGATTAACAGCGCTTATCTCAATGCGACATTGAGGTAAGCTGCATCTGTTACTTCTCCACGCCCAATTTTGCGTGGGTGATTTATTTTTGTTGTTTTTTTTTTTTACGGGAGGAAGTATGTACGAAGTAGCGCAACGATATATGCAACATTTTCAAAAATCAACAACCATGTCCATGTTAGGTCTGATCTGCTTGCGATTTCCTCGCGACCTGAATTATTGCGCGCCATACGTCCTCCTGCAGAAGTTTCTGGTAGATTTAACAAGATTTAACAAGAACGATGGAACTGTCATACAATGTGCAATTAAACATTGGTGGGATTCATAGGTTCTCACATGTTTTCGTTGCATACGGTGCAATATTTCCATCATACCGTAACAATGACGGTTTGTGTTTCGTTCACAAGATAGCGCTTACCGGTTCGGACGTAACGTGCGTTGTGAAAGTTCGATTAATTGATTAATTGGCAATCTAGATGAGAGCCTAAACTCAATACGGCGAGCTACGACTGACGAACCGTGAGCGATAACGTGGATTTTACGTAACGCGCCGACCTTTGAATGCGCGCCGCGTCAAGCGGAAATATTGCACCGCATGCACGAGTGCCCTGTCCCTTTCCAGGGACAGGTCGTCTGGATATTCGAGACACGAGTATCACGCTGGAAAAAAAAATGTCAATCGAACATGAAGGAGATGACGCAAAACGATGGATTGGCGATTGAAGGGGGAAAAAAAAAGAAAAAAGGAGGAGGTCACAGAGACCGCCGTCGTGGGATGTCGATGAGCGATTAGGGGATGACTATGCTACCAGGGATGAACGCTTCAGGATGACGTCACCGAGAAAACCCTTCGGCTACGACGCTTCCGGCCGGACTGTCGCTCCTGTCTTCCGGGAACAGCCAGAAGCGACCCGCGTCTTCTACGTGTGGAATCCACAAGCGGTGAGTGCTGAGATTTGCGAGCGCTGATCATCGCGAGCGATTACAACGCGTGCTGACACGCGTAATAATACGCTGACATGACATTAGAAGATGGTTCGTCATTTTTCTCTCGCTTTCAATTAAGCCGCGATAATTTGGAGGCACTAACGGCAGGGACGTAAGCGGCATGAAGTTCCCTGCATCGTGATCTTGATTTGCAGCGCGACCGGATTAAAGTGCCGTTTCGAGGAATTTGATTCCAAAGCAACCTTGAGAACGAGTCAAGCTACGCGCGATGCGCTCGGATCCTTCTAGTGTCAGATAAATAGCGAGTGTATCATGCAGCGATGTCACTGTTTGCCTAAATGGAGCTTTTAATCACGTGCAAACGATTATGCCATTTCGAATGGCCCACGTACCGCGTGTTCGAGATTCTGTCAGCGGCCCCTCGGCGGAGAGCAACAGTTCGTTGGTAATTAATTAATAATTACCAGAGGGATTAAGGAACACTCTTGTAGAGATAGCATATTCTGGGGAGAAAACATTCAGACAAAGAAACAATCCGGTTAATGCACGATGTACCTGTGGTTGTACGTGGTTGTAGGGGAGACCGGGGAGGGGGAGGGGGAGACGGGGGAGGGAGGAGGGCGCGCGACACGGGTCGGGGAGAGAATCGTAAACTCGGCCAATCGTGGCGGCAATCGGATGCGGCTAATACGACGGCTTTGCAGCTAGAAAACTCGCGTGGTAGCCCAAGGGTTAAAAGGCCCGAACCTCTCTCTCTCTCTCTCTCTCTCTCTCTCYYYMTYYTCTCTCTCTCTCTCTCTCTCTCTCTCTCTCTCTCTCTCTCTCTCTCTCTCTTTCTCTCTTTCTCTCGCTCAAGCAGCCGTCGTAACACGGACCGATTACGTTGTATGCAATATGCTGATCACTCTGACCACTCAACCTTGTTACAGTCTACTACTTGCATGTTAATGGCGAGTATAATACGCTTTATAACATGACGCAAACGGAGGAGCGTTCTTTCTTTCAAAGTGAATCGTGATGCGCCAGCACTATCCCTGCCGACTGATTGATTACTGATCGTTCGACTTATTAAACGAGTAAATGGGAGTGCGTGGGACTGAACACTTCGGCCACTTTTATCTCTGATCGCTCACTTTTTTCGCTTAATACGTGGTACGTTTATTATACCACGGGCTGGTAAAGTGAAATCGTGGAACTGGCTGCGAATAATAGTAGTATAACGATCCTGAAATGATATAGAGATTCGTTTGCTGTAGCATTAGCATCCGCAACGAAGGTACGTACGCATACACGCAAACACTCTCTCTCTCTCTCTCTCTCTCTCTCTCTCTCTCTCTCTTTCTCTCTCTTTCTCGCTTTCTGTGTTTGGTTAGATAAATAGCGTCGCGTCACGGAGAAGTTTCGCGGTTCGTTAAAGAGAGATTGGCGTTAATTGAAAAATGTGGAACGCGTTCAAACGAGGCGAGGCTGGCGCGGAACGTCGATTTCGCCAGCCTGGCACCAGGTGTTCTCGATTACACAGCTCGACGAAGCTGACGCCACAATGTTGCGTTTGTGCCAAAGCCAGCGGCAATATCATCGAGCTGCCAAATGCCTCTGTATGGCCGCGAGCGCAGTTTATATTTTCGATCGGGGATTCGACTTTGCGAAAAGAATATTCCGACACGTCACCACTGACGATGACGCTGATCGCGCTCGGGAAATCGATTTTCGGAATTCTCTTCTCGCGTCACGCGTTTCCTCATTTGCTTGCAAATGCTTACGAATTACCATCGAAAGGAAAGATGTCCTCGCCAGTGGAGACGTTTCGATGCGGGGGAAAAATTACCGGATCCGAGGGACTACGGTTACTCTACTAAGCAAAATAATGGACGGCTGTGTGACTTTCGGAAGCTCGCGCGAACGAGCGGCAAGCTCGGACGAAAAATATCTCCGATGCGAAAAATCTCTTGCTCTGCCTAAAACTCAACCTGTATTTAGAGTGCTTCATTTCATAATGTACGTTAAGCGCGGACAGGATGCATTGCGTTCTAGACTACTACCTCTCCTTACTTCGATGGTTCTTTCATGTGCCTTCTCTCGTGAAAGCTCTATGAGAAATGTATGCATGTATATATAAATTATAAAATTGTATGGCAATTCTCTTTCCGATATTCCGGTGATAGTAGTCTAGATCTAAATGCATCTGATTACGAGCACTTTCTTAATCTGCGATTAGGCAAAAAGGCAATGGTAATCCATCGCGGCCGTACCGAATGCAGGTTCCATCAAGAGATCCTCAAGTCGTACATCGGCGTAAGATTTCAATGTTCACCTCAACGGGCTGACTTTTGCTTCAGTCCAATGTCCAGAATTTACGCGCAACACGTTAATCATGCCGTAAGACGTGCTTTACGAATTACCTTGACATCTCTTGACAGCACCTGCAGTCAGCGTTCGTCATCAGTGATCAATGCCACTTCGCGTGAACTTGCTCACGTTTCGAGGATGAAACTATCATTACGGTTCATTAGTCCAGATCGATCCGTTATCGATCGGACGATCGCGTTGGCATTGATCTCTGCTGGCCGCGAGGAGAAACGGTGGTTCATCGCTTGGAGCAAAGGGCCCCGAGAGGGCTGGTACACATACCGAATGGCCTGATGGGGTGTCGACTCCACAGATAGGCACGCTTAATTGGACTGAGGTAGCTGTCCCTCAGATAGAACGGCGTGCGATACTGAGCGTAGTTCGGAATATAAGGCGCGTAGCTCGGGTACCACCATGGGTCCCTGGTGAACGCACTGATAGGCGCCATCGGTGACGGTTCCAGGAGATCGAAGAGCGGTTTCTTACGCAGCAGGGACGAGTACGGCAGTATGTCGTCCACGAGATTACCTGCGCGTCAGACGAATTTCATTTGAATTGATCGAGCGAACGGACCGACTCGTGGACGGTCACCGCGACAGAGCTACCAGCCGAGGTAGGCGGGTATTGTTTATTAATATATACTAGTTACGTAAAGCTGTATGGACGTAAAGCGACCTTGGGGACCCCCCTTTGCGTGCGCTAGAGCGAAATATTATTAGCGGTTGATTGTTTAGCGAGCGCTACCTTTACCGAGACACGCTGAGCGTGTCTATGCAATGCAATTTTCTTGCTCGCAATGAACATCGCTTTAAAGAGGATAAGACACTCGGACGCTGATCTTGCGAAATCACCCGAATAATGACTAATTGACTGTTGCGGAATGGAGAAAAGTTGCGAGGTGTCATCTTACTTCGAAGCGCTGAGAATAAACTTCAAAGGGAGACGCGACGCGACGCGTAACACGTATGAACAGTGAAACAGACAGTATGCAGTCCGAGAAAATTTCTCGCGGCTAATGAACGTTCTTGTCATGTGCTCTCGACTTACCGTGAATGTCGAACAGTCGTTTCGTACCGAGTGGGCTTAGGTGACGGGACAGAAGGGGCGATTTGCTCGGATAGAGCCTGTCGATGTCCGCCAAGCGATTCAGATGATCGTTCCAAGCCTTCTCAGCGTCGAATGGTTTCGCTGTATCGTGCAATTTTGTCAATTAGTGAAAAAACGGACGTCTTCGCCGGTTCGCAGCTTTGCTCGCGCTAGCGTTTCCCCGGACGAACTCGTTGCGAACATTGCGAACATTACTCAATTCTAATTTCGTCTAGTTGGCTGCGTGTTGCGTGCACGTGCGTTATCGATTTTTCTATCTTCACGATCACGCGTTCGCTACGGTTCGTCCAGGAAAGAGAACATAATCGAGACATTTACACAACGCCGAGAATACGCGAGAGGATCGTGCGATTTTGGCTTTCAGCGCATACACATGTATAGGTATCTGATATATTGCTGATGCATTGATATATCGATGACGAATCGATGACAAGAACTTTCTACGTTCGTTTCACACAAATAGCGAACGTGTGAAGGTATTACTTGAGAGTATTAAAATTTATACATTTTGTAAATCTATTACAGCAAATTTAAATGTCGAAATAAATTGAAGTCCGAAATTGGATCGGAAAGAACTTTCGAGATGTGTTACGAACTAAAAACTCTATACACATGTATTATCTACATATACATCTGACACGGTGATTAATATTTTTTAATTACTATAATGATTCCTTCTCGCGTTGCCGATAAGCCTGAAAATTAAAAGAAATAAAAATAATTCAAACAGAAGATATCTCTGAATTGACCTGACACATAGAGAAACTCTGACACATAAAGTATGCGTCGATCTTCTTTTTCTTTAATCGAATGGAACAATGACTAATGCAAAATTGCACACGTGTTCATTATCGATACATGACACTTAGCTGCTAATTAACGCGCGATCGATCTTTATCATCGAATCCAATAAGTGTGTTTGAATTCGTTTGGCCCAAAGTTTGCCGAATTGCCCTGCGCTTCATTTTCTCTTCTTTTAGTGTTTTAGGCGGTACATTAGGCATTCTTATTCTTTAATTAATTTTTGCGCTATTCGCTTCCGCGATCAGTGATCGAATAAGAAGCACATATGCGTGTAATACATCATGCACGAAACACAGCATGCGTTCCCACCGCATTCGCAGCAGGCATCGAGGAAATTAGTCAAAGATTTCTGCAGTTGTTAGTCGTGAATTCAAGAAAGAGAAAGAAAATGACAAAATAATTCGTCATTGTTACCGCTGCGCCTTGTTATTGTGCCTTGTTATTCTCGCCTTGTTTATTTAAACACTGAGCGTACCGAGCGAACGGCTCTTCGAAAGGGAATACAAGTAGAGCGATTCGTCGAAACTCGCACATTAGACGCCAATTAGAGTAGATGCCGTTTCCAAACTCTCGCTCGAAATCACGTTTCAATTCAGTTTGTCCGCGGGGAGGAGGAATAGGATGGCTAAGGGGAAGATAAGAGGGTTCTGTCCCCGTTTTTCGTGTCCTCGTAAGCCGTGCGCGTCTAGGTACCTCCTCTAAAAATCTGTGAAACCTCCACCGATCGAGACGGAAGCTGCCACACACGAGCTTTGTGCAAAAAAAAGTGCAGCGTCTTCACCAAAGAAAAAAAGAAGAAACAAAAAAAGGAAAGAAAAAGAAGAAAGAGGAAGAAAGAGAGAGAGAAAGAGAAAGACAGCATGACGTCACGTATAAGGCAAAGAGGAGCATACTAACCTGGTGGAAAAAAGCTGCTTCAAAAAATCTTCGGAAGGGGCGACGGAAAAAAAGCTGCGGCGTTTCGTGTTGTCAAAAAGTGGCCCGACATTAACGAGATTCACGGAAGGGAACGAGAAAAAAAAGTAAGAGGGAGCGATGACGGTCCGTGCTGCGACGGTCGTGCGGCTAATCTACGATTGCGGCAACAACAAACCTCCCCTCTGCGTGATCATTAATCGTAATTATTATTATTATATTATGCGCTCGGCACTATCAACTAAGCCAGCGGAAAGCTCGGCTACTGTAGCTAGCAGCGATGACTAGCCGATATCGTTGAAGCTATCTACCCGACCGCTTTCCCCTGACGTGACGTAAGGAGATGCTGGTTTTAGCGTTTTATGCGTTTTGTTACTCGATGTCTGCGCTTGTCGATTACTTTAATGCGATCTTCCTTGGCTATCTGCAGGTGAGATCCTGCACGATCTGCGCACGTCCGTGTGCACGTCATCGCAGATTAGCGGTCGTTAATTACGCAATCTCCAGAGAGTTACATTTGCTGGCGGTGATGGTGATTGATCCACTTAAAAGCTAGAAATAGTGAGCTCTCGGGRGGRGGGRGGGRGGGRGGGRGGGAGGATTAACGAGAAGAAAAGTACATGCCATAATCCTGAAAAAGATAGAAATCTCTGGATCTGGTTGTAATTAATTGCACGTTAATTTGTCCATTGTTAGTAGATGTACGCGTGCATGTATTATTGCCGATTAGAGCGTGTATTAAAAAGGACTTTCGATTTTTCTCCGTGTCGCCTCTGGTCTCCCGCTCGATTTCAGCCCGATCAGAGTCCGTCATTCTCCATTGTTTGCATTGTTCAAGGTGTACATTATCGAAGAATGTCACTCGGTGATTCGGCTCGAGTTTACCTCGTATTGTACGCGTATGCAATGTACAATTGTTGCGTTCCGGTTATTCGCGCACGATTATACGCGACTCCACTTGGAGATTGGGCTGCCGATTGCGTTAATGGGGGGAAAAAAAAAGAGAATTAAAAGAATCAAGTCAGAGGGAGGCGACGCGACACGGTCGTGCTGTGAAAAATCGAAAGCAAATAAATTAGAACGCGCAAGCGTCGAGAGAAAATTTCCAGCTTTTTCAAGTTTTTGGCGGCCATGTTCTGTCTCTAATTTATTATCCTTCCTGAAACTTTTTTGAAAAGGAGAATTTTTCCGCGCGTCTCGTTTTTTCTTTTTTTTTCCCTCTCTTTTTCCTTTTTCAGCTCCATCAGCTCCGCTCACACACATACACGCACAATGTGCGCGCGCGCGCGCGCGTGCGCACACGTGTCACGTTCGTCGTTCTTAAACCTCCTCGCAATAACGTTCGTCGTAACACACTCTTTGGCGAACACAGTAATTATGCTCTGGTAAAGTATGCGCCGCCTAAAGTAGCGCGCCGAATACGAAGAACGATCGGAAAAGCTATCGCTTTCCACCGCTCTCGATCCCGCTTTCGGTTCTTTTTTCTTTTCTTTTCTTTTCTTTTTTTTTTGTGTCTCCCCTTCGTCGGCTCGTCGGCTTTTCGCGATCAAGCTGCGACCTCCACCTCAGCTGCAAGAGTTAAGGATTTCTGAATAGTGCGTGCCCGTATCGCGTATCTTTGTGATCGTCGAGAAAGGAGATGTTCGAATGAAGCTGTCATTCGAAAAGAATCGTCGAATCGTTTTCGTAACTTTCCCGATCCTTCCTACTTTTCTTATCATCGCAAGGAGAGCTTTTATTGTCGGATAAATATAATACATGTTTTGTTGCTCGTAGAATACTGCTCTTTTGTAATTCGATCGTTTGGGATATCATCTAAGCGAAAGTTTTTGTTTATTTTATTGCTCGGCCCTGTCTGAGACTGAGAAAGACGAGAAGCAGTGAAGAGCAAAGTGTTTCGCGGCAAAAATTCTCTCCTGGAAAACATTTATACTATCGTAATATCTATCGTCGTCCATTCAGTGTTCAGATTCTATACGTAAAGACTCTTAACAGCTTTATATCGTATTCTCGCAAGGCAAGGGATTTCCGATCTTGATGGCCAACGTTTCAAAATGGCATTTCAAATCGTTCTCTCGACGATCGTCTTAACACATCGGAAAGAAGAAAGGGATCGCGCAATTGGTTCCAGGTTTGGGACTGCGAAATGCGAAGCTCTATCGTGTTATCAAGAAGCGGCTAACATTCCGTAATAAACTGCAATGTTAAGTGTAAAGTGTGAAAGGGCTCGTGTGAAACCAAGTGATTTTATTGATTAGACCTCTGTACGAAAATCGTCTCGTTTTCAGCGTTCAACGTGCTTTGAAAATTCCGCGAATGTTATATACCGTGTGAAACAACTTATTAAATTCAGCTTGTTCTAATACACGAATCCCGTATAAAGATAATTAGATCAATAATTTCAGACGAGAAGCATGGCATGCGATGACAAAAGAAACAAAGTCCGGAGATCTCATTAGCAAATTTAGCACATTTAGCAAATTGTTTCTCTACAACGTACCGCGATAATATATTAACCTTCGATAATTGTTACACCACGCTGTAATTAATTAATCTCGATTATTACGATAACTCGTGCGGAAAGATCGATGGAGATGTTGGTACGCCGCCTGAAGAAATCTCGGCTACTCTTTGCAGTAGTAAAATCAACGGTAACGCGAGCCGATCCATCGAACGTAGAAACGTTTAACTAATTGTTCGTTTATTTGCGGCTAGGTGCTATCTATGGTGTGTATATTGTGTATATGTGTATGTGTATACGTAAGATGCGCTCTTCACGAATGCGAGGGTCCTGTAAGCTGATTACTAGGATCGTGCGTGACGTTAGTTGACCGTTTTTCGTAAGCAATGACGTCGTGCACGAGAGGTGAGCACGATTCGCTCTTTGGTCTCCCATTTTCGGGAGATCTGTTGGCGTCTGAGGTCGCTCAGATCGATGATGCGATTCAGTACGAGCCACTTGTTGGGTCTAGTGCCTGGAAATCAGAAATCAGAATCTCTGCTGAGCGGCGTTCCCGGCGTAAGTCGCGGCGAGAATCGGCAATGATACCCCATCTCGGTGACTTTGGATCGTTACTGGATCGTACGTCGAGCTAGGAAATGCTTTCTTTTCTCACTACGGATGAGTCACAGGACGACACCTCGGGCCTACGACCACGTATGATCCATGATCGATGAGCGATGAGCGGTGAACGATGATCCGTGACGGCCTGAATACTCGACTCAACGTTAGGGATGATCAGTGATCGCTGATAATGGCTGACTCGCTGATATGATTGAAGTATTAGTCGTCGATAAATCGAGTCGTTAGAGATATTACGTGATAGAAACGAATGTGTTCATGTATACGCAGATCTATCTACGCGTCTGTCTACTTTCTGTGCAGAAAATAAAAGGGAAGCTTTCTCGTGAAATCTCGATTGAAAAAGATATTACTCTATGCTTTTAATTTATTCTATAATTGCTGCTTTTATTTACGTCGGATTATCGTCTCTTATCTAGATAGACTCTATGCATCGTAGTTTCGTGGTCAACGCTGAATCAAGATATTGCGACAATGAACGAATTGATTGTTAAATTCAGCCAAACGGGACAGGAAAACTTGAAGTAGCGATTTGTACACGATTCAAGCACGATGGAAACATTGCAGCTTCCCTCGGCAATTAAATGTCACGATCGGAACTCTCACCTCGAGTTTCCCTGAACGTGGTCGCTTGCGAGTCTACGATGTTAAAACGTCTCAGTCCGGTCTCTCGATCGATCGGAAAGGATCCAATGACGGAGGGATATGACTTAAGCGTATCATGAGAAGTCAGAGGAGTCCTCGGAGATATTAAAACGTATTGTACATATATTTCGTACGTACGTAGAGAGATATGCGTGTTTCCTCATATCTAGCATAAGTATAATAACTTAGAATACAAAGTGATGCGTAAGACAATTAGTGATTACACATGGCATGATGCGTGATATATAGACACGATTATTGATTATTATTATTATTATTATTATTATTATCATTATTATTATCATTACGGTGAAACTAGAACACGAATCGATCGACACGTACGTCCATAAATGGTGCATACGCAACGTTACACGTCGGTGGCGGAGCGACACACGGGCGTAAAATCGGGACAGCGGGGGGGTGTGCGTGTGACAAAGGGGTAAAAGGGCAAAGGGGCAGAAGAGGGCCATGGCAAGTCCGCTGTTTTCTTCTCTTCTCTCGGTTATGTAAGGTGCAGGCAAGGTGGAGGGCAAGAGTACACGGTACCTCACCGGGATGGCGTTTCTGGCTTCTGAGAAAGGCCCGGGAGGATCTGCACGTGCGTGCACGCGCGCGCCTGAGATGCTGCGGGATGCGACTTTCCCCGGAGAACGACCGGTTTCCGCACGCCTTTCTTTTCTCTCTTTCTTTTTTTCTTTAATTTCTCTCTTTCTCTGCCTTGCTCGTCGTCGGAACCAGCCGGCCAGAAGCCAAAAGCGCGTGAGGGGTCGCGTTACATCGAGAACTTAATCTAGGAGGGTCAACACCGCGACAACAGGCGAATCGGTCGCGTCGTTCGAGCACGACGTTCTGTCGATGCGCGGTGATGTTCCTTCTCGCGATTCATTCTCTGCGCTCGCGTGCACCACGCTCGTCCTCGAATTCCCCGTTTCCCGTTTCTACTCCGTTTCGTTCTCCGTTTCTTTCTCACTCTCATATTTCTCTCGCACTCTCACTCTCCCTCTCTCGCTCTCTCGTTCGACATCGAGGTATTATTAGAGTTTCGTTTCGTTTCGCGCTTTCGATTCTTTCTCTAAGACGCCGTTCACTCTCTCTTTTGGACTCTTTTGCTCACAACGTTCTTTAGTACATACCAGGGGTGAAGCGTTCTACGGGTTTGTACTGATGGGGATACAGCTGCCTCGGCGAGTAGCCGTAGATCTCACGGTGCATGGGTAAATACCTGGAGAAGAGAGAAGGGAATCATATTTAAATTAACGATATTAGCAACGAGTGCTTGCCTAAACATCATAAAGCATTTTACTAAGCACTCAAGCTTTTAATACGTGAATAATAATACTCTACAACGTACAACTCGCCTAGTATCGCGCTTCTTCTCCTTACTGATATTGATCAGATATTGATAATACAGATACTTTGCAAGAGCTTATAAAACGTTATAAGAATAAAATGTTGCATTAAACTCAGTCTATATTTCTGTTTCTGTTCTCGCTGAAAAATCTAGGGATATATCAATGATATTTATTCCAGTCAGTTTTTAGCCGCTCAAAAATGTCAAAGATGTATATTCAGCACAGTATATGTATATATTTTATTAATATTTTATTAATATATATTAATAGAATTATTAGAATTAATAGGATTAATAGAATTTTATTTATATATATATATATATATATATATATATATTCCGTCCTCGTTAGAAGACATTCTGATATCTTGTAATTAATTCGATTAGGATGTAACAATTCCAACATGTTGCAGATTATTTTATTTCGCACTTCGCCTTCATGACGAAGAGTGGTAGGAAGAGTAACATACATACCTGTATCCGGGGACGTTAATACGATCGGCTGCGTGAATCGGGTTTTCGAAGATTGACTTTCCAAACGGCCACGAGGTGGAATGCAGCTCAGGAAAATCCGAGCGGAAAATGCCGCGGGGCCTGTGCGTGTGCTCGGGAGCTCTGATGTCATCAGTGCCTGTTTTGATTTTATCTCGTTAAGCGATGATAGGCAATAGCAGACCCTCAGTAATTATTTAACGCAGCGTGCGCCAGAGAACGCCGCTACTTCTCGTGTAGACGAGATTTGCATTACAGGATTTGCGTTAAAACACGCGTCGATATTGATAAGCGCGAGAGAACGCTCGCGAAAAGTGCGCGTCTACGATCGATCATACGTGCAGATATGATCATACGTGATCATATGCAGAATGCAGAATAATATGACATAGACAATAGACGGAAATATACGCGAATGTACAGAATTCGAAGCAATCGGTCTGCTTCGAAGCGTCTCACCTTTCAAGGCCCGTACGTAGCTCTGCCAGAATTTCGCCTTCCTTGTGATGGGCTCGTTGCGCCCGATCATGTCGAGGTTGCTTCTGAATCGCGCGTCCATTTCGCTCTACTGAACTGCTAACCACGCTCGTTCGCTGCAATCAAAACGAAGAGGCAAAAGTCAGATCAGGCGGATGTCACGTACGCGATACTTTCCGATATCGAGAACGTCAGACTCGCGAAGCGGATACGGAAGGGAGCGTGATCCCGGCGATCACGCGGCGGAGTTGATCTCCCTTTCTAATTCTAATCCGCTCGATTCCGCCCAGCTTTGCAGATGTACTGCTCTGTTTTTGCGTGAAGAATACGCGCGAAAAATCGCCATAGAACCGTCCCGCAGAACCGTCCATCGCGGATTTCTTCAATGATCTTGCAGCTCGACGATGCCGATCAGAAAGGGAATCCTTCCGTGAATCTTACGTTGCTTACGTTACGTCACGGAAGATTTTAATGAGAATGAGAGGAATTTTTGTGAAAGAGTCGATCTCAAGAGATCTCTGATATTCTGAATGCAGTGATCGCAGCGCCGAAACATGCAAGGGCAAATATTTTCGTGCTGTTCGACATTTGTCGAGAAATTAATATTATTTATATATCAGATATCACGCATGAGAACAAACAACGCGATTGGATTAGCAATTGGAGGGGCAATTGCAAACGATCATGCAGAAGCAAAAGAGAGAGCACCGTCGAGAGGAGCTTCGGCTCCTCGCGTGTTTTGTGGAATATGATGAACAGTACACATAAATTATCTCCGCAAGGGGAGAGCAGAGGAGTTCCTAGCAGGAAATCCCGCCGCTCGCAACAGCCGCTATACGACATTCCTGCTGGCTGAGGCGATTGCATAAGCCATCTTAAATTTAACGGCTTGCGTAGGTGCGGCTGTGCTTTTTTAACCTTGCCTCAATAAACCGTGCGCCGTTTCCGCGATCCATTATCGCGAGATGGTGATTTCCTTTATTCATGCGCGATACGCAAATGTCCGGTAAATGGATTCGGCAAATCGAGCTCGGTCCGCTTGACTCTGACTCTTCTCTTCTTCGATTCGTCGACTTTGGTTTATTCGTTTAGTTTATTTATTTCGTTGGCTTATTTTCGAAGAGCGGATTATGTGGATCTAATAAACGTGACGAGTAAGACGGACGTTGAAACGTTTACGCGCTACATATTGGAAAGAGGCGAGCAACGATGAGTCACCGCGATGTTACGTCCAAATTAGCGGCGGTTCGAGTTCGGATCCGCGAAAGTCGGAAAATTCTGATTTTCAGCGGCGCGTTTCATCGTTTTCCGATCGGAAACGGGATCGGTCCGCCTTTTGCATCGGCCAATCCCAGCTTGTGACACAAAACGGCAACGTCGTTTTCTTTTTGTTGACGCAACGGACGCCGGACGCTAATTTTAGCGTCACGCATACTTCATAGTCGGCCTGGATCGCTCGAGCGTTTTCGTAGATATTCCTGTTTCATTCTCGGCGGGAATGGCTGAAGGTCGAGAAGATGAAGCGAGGAATGAGGTTGCCTCGCGCTTGGTCCCGTTGGAAAATTACATAAATTTAGCTTGTCTGTAATCGGATCACGTTTCGCGAAGCTGCGCGACATAACGTTACGTTTCTCATCTTTTAAATCTCTTCGTGTCTCATTAGAGGAAATACAAATTGTCAGCAGAATCCGACATCTGGTTTCGACATCGTTCAGAATCTATCCCAATCGAGAACGGCCTGTTCTCGGCATGCAAACCACTAACGAGCTGATCCATTCGTTGAACAGCGAAGACGAGTCCCGAGCAACAACGAGAACGAAAGCAAGCAGGGAATCGCGTAAAAATAATTTCCTCAAGTTTTTCCGAAAGCGAGACAACTCTCGCGTGCGAAAACTCGCGTTTTCTCTCACGTTCAAAAAAAGAAGGAAGCGGTCCAGAGATAGAGAGAGGAAAAATAGCCAGCTCGTCGCGATGTTCGTTCTCCAGTCTGCATTCTGGGATACGTCGCGGGGATACGTCGCGGACGAAGAGGACGGCGTCGCGGCGCGCCCGCAACAGTGACGCAAGAGTCCCGGATTCGCGGCCGCTATATTTAGACTGCCCGGGCCCCGGTCCGTTTTTAGTCGGTAACAGGTGGAAGCGCCGAAGGCGCGAGGCGGCATTAGCCGACGCGAGTCTGACTTTGACCGATTTTCGTGAACCCCCATTGGAGACTCATGGTACCGTTGCGCCGACAACGATAATGACCTCTCAGGCCCGCCATGGCGATTCGGGCGCTTCCACGACCTCGATCGCGGCCTCGGGATACCTGGGCTTTTTCGTCGTCGCATCGTTATCGCGCTATATTATATTTAGCTGGCGATGTCTGTGTCGCGTAGAACCTGAAGAGGGATATTCAGGCGAGACCCGCGTACGAAAGGAGCGAGACTCGCTATCGAGACTGGCTGATGTTACCGCAGGCTCCTGATAGAAACGTTCTGCCTGGCTAGATCTTGCCAATCGCTGTCAATTAATTTCTGATCAACGACGATTGCACGTAACCGGTTGCACCGGTCGATATAAGAAATTTATCGAAGCTCCGACAAGCTCCGATTTTAATTCCTCGACTGGTCGCAACGACTTTTGCTAAATCGCACTTCGACTTCGCGAGTATGCTCGTCCAAGAATATCTTGACCTTAAAACCGCGTCCACGTGGAAATGGGTTGGGCGACGAAGTGCTTGACACGCTAACCAGGTTGCGCAGATCTTTACGAGACGCCAAGAAAACCAGAAAAGAGAGAAAGAGAGAGAGAGAGAATCACGAAGGATTTCTGAAAACAAATAAGTCAGACGTAAATTGAGTCCATCGGAATATCGAGAGAGCAAACGTGGATTCTTGCGTGCACGCGGAGATCGGCAGAAGCGCCGGAGGAAGAAACGAAGGCGAGAGATGCGGATACAGCGGAGATGTGGAGAGGGGTGGATTACATCCCCATCCGGATGGCGCGTGGTAATCTAGATGGCTTCTAAAAATACGTACGGCGCGATCGAGAGAATCATCCGGGACATAGGTCCAAAAACTGCGATACTCTCCGCAGGCTGCGCGCCTGCCTTCGCGATATGACCCGAAAGCCGGATTCTTGAAATATTTTTAATTGATGTCGACTTTTCAGCGCGCATGAACAAACGGAAATTCATGTATGTATATACATGAATTGGATTAGATTAATATCTAAACGATTAAGATCTAAACGAAATAATTCATGATCTATGAGACAATTCGTCCATCGATGTTGCATCGATAGATGAGTATGAAGAACTCGAAAGACACAAATCTACGGAAAATCCAAGTCGAAATATTTCAATGATAACACATAATGGTCCTTGCACCTTCGTTTTCAGTCTACGAATAGCTTTCGTAATAATCTCCGCGCTATTTAGAAACTATGTCTTGCTACGTCCATTCGTTGCATGAAAGACAGGAATTCGCATATGCGCGTCACGTCAGCGTTGCGAGTTCTCGTGAAAGATTTGGTGACGAAGAGATATCAAATAACCGCGAGATTTGGCGTTGTCTCGCCAACACGTGCAGAATCTGCACGTAGTGACTCTGCCGATGCAACGCGATTACGGTTTACGGCAATTCTTCCATCTGCCGTTCTAGCATTCTTGGCTGAATATCGCGCGGTACACGCGACCTCGCAGGAGAGCCAAGCTTGACATAATACGGCCCGGTTAAGTAACGATGCACATTATACGTTCCGTCAAAGTCCATTTCAGTTCAAGCGTGATAGAAGCTCCGGTCATCCATCCGTGAAACGTACAAATCGCTTTACATTCGCGATGTGAAGTGGTCTTGATGATTGCTCCAAAATCCTCGAGAATGTCAGTGAAATGTACCACTCTGATTACTCGATGATACTTGATTGACCCGATAGATACCAGCATCTCGTTAGAGAAGAGAAAGCAAGAAAGAGAAAGGTCTCTCATTCCCGACGAAGCAGTTGAGCACTCTGTATGCCGATCGCCAAGCATTCCGTACGACAAAACGAACAAGCCGCGGATTTCCGGAGACGCTTAGCGCGTCGCAACGATTAATGGTCGGGTGATCGGTGGATGCAAGGGGTGAAAGTGTGCTTGTGCATCGCCATGGCGTGTCTGGCTGGTAGCGTTAGAAGCATCGGGCCGATTTTGAAGACTTGCCAGGCGGACGCGAATCCGCTAAGTGCACGCTTCTTTAGATCCGCGCCCTCGCGTGACTCGCGTTAAAAGCCCGCGCGCGGGATCCGCGTGACCGTCCCCGGCGGCAATCACCCGCGAGAAAAGGAAAAGTTCCTTTCGCGCATCGTGGTATTAATACACGAAACTACATCGGCGGAACGCGAGAAGCGTAAACGCGGCAGGCAGCGAGCGTCCGCTCGTGTCAGACGGTGTTTTTCTCGGCGGGGACGCGCGGCGACGCGAGGCCGATTATCGCGATCACGCGCTGCTTTCGTTATATACATATATATATATATATATATATATATATGTACAATGTTCCCGCGTTTGTTTATTCTTTCCGTGATCGTTATTAAATCCTAGCGAAATCAGATTTCTACGTCTCGTCGCCGCTGTGGGTACCAAGGCTGTCCTATAAATAAGACTTGCTTGTCGCGGATAGCGGCGTGTTCCTGGGGGAATATTAAAATAAATTCGGAGACTATGTGCCACCACAGGTCTGTTGTGACAGCTCGCGATCGCCGCCGGATCGATTTGTTTACGGTCACGTTAAATTCGATCTCTCTCGCCGCGAGAGAGAATAGCAATGTCCCAATTCGGACGTGCCGTTTAACGTCGCCGTGCCTTACCAGACGTCGGTTGGCACTTGCGCTGACGTGCTTCATAATATTAGCAAGCCCATTAATCCGGATAGCGCAATCTAGCTACGGGAAAACCGGGTTTCGCGAAATCCTCGTTTGCAATTTTCCGGTCAACGGAGTCCGCGGAAAGCACACGCGAATACTGGAAGTGACAGAAAGTGATGCTTTACGTCAGGCAGCGTATTATTTACTTTCATTTATTTATCGAACGGGATGCTTTCAAGAGAATATTAACTCGTCATTGAATAAGTAGATCTTTCAGCGAAGTATTCATTTATTAAATCGATATCTCCCTTTATTTCGGCGATTATCAGCCGAGAGCAGAACATCGATTCTTTCGCAGCTGAAAATGTCCGTATTCGTTTCGAGACTGAAGCGATTTGCGAAGCGATCAAGCTCGCGAGAGTTTATCCACCGACCAGTATGGGGTCGTCACGGGGTGACAAGCGCGCGAAATCGCGCCGATGCTCCCTGACTGGTAGATCGCTTTGACTTTTAACGGTAAGAAAGGGAACGCATCGGGTCTTGGCGGATCGTGCGGATCGGCTATTCTCGGCCAACGATATAAATAAGCGATCCCCCGCGCGCGCGCACGCGCGCGCGTAAACGTTACGTAAGCATTAAACAAACTCTTGCCAATTGTTATAAACAATTGGTCATTCCGCGGGCGCGACGCGGCGCGGCGCGCACGAGCCTCAAATTGGTATCGCAATAAAGAGGAAGCCGACGCGCGCCGGCGAAATTGCCAAGTTGCTTCCACGAAATTAGAATCCGAAGGCGAGATCACGTCGGTAGGAAGAGCGGGCCCGATAAATTTCCGACGTTAACAAGGATCGCCGTTCATGGCCGCCACATTCGTCTTGGTGCCTTCAGCCCCGAGTGATCCCGCGGTGAAAGCATCGTTTATTAAAAGCAATAGCGATTTCTCCGAATCGCATTCATGCATTCATCTTACTCGCGATATCGGTAGCTTTTATTTAAATTTAGAAGCTGGCAGATTACTCAGAAGCGAGAGGGTTACGGTTATAATCGGGAGTAAACATTTATTTTCCTACGATCTCGAAGAATGTGCGAGCTAGCGATTAATCCCTCGCGTTACAATTTACAATTTTTCTTGGAAAACAAATGCAATTTCTACAGACAGAACGCTGGCGATGTGACTGTCGAGTGAAGCAGGCGGTGTATTACGCAATAACGGTGCGACGCAGCGTTATTTGATCGTCTTTCTAAAAGACTCGCACGCTTTTACGTACTCGATTCTAGACATACAGTTGTCAGAGGGAAGAACAGAGAAAGAGAGAGATAGAACGTCGCTTTAGAAGGCGGACGTACGATTTGGTCACGCGAAGCAAAAATGCCACGCTAGACGTGATATCGCGAATGAGGTCATCATAACTGAGCGCTCCTCTAAAGTAAAGATAATCTCGCAAACTGCGACACTGCGCGAATTAGTGATGGAAATCACGAAATGTGATTGGTATTCCCGGAATATCAAGATCGATATCGCGATCGTTAACGATCTATCGGTCTCTGATCGCCCTCTGACAGGTCTGCCGATGGTTACAGGGCTGATGCGGCAGCGCGATTTCTTTCTTTACACGCATCATACAATCAGTACATATCGTACACTACGTGCATATCGAGATTATTAGCTAAAACTATCGATTAGTCGACAATATCGGCTGCTCCGTTACGCTGTTAGTGACGCCGTTAGTGGCTCCGCAAGCGCACGCAAGTGCACGCAAATCAGTACACCTGTGAGCAGCACGCGCACACACACTCACATATGCACACACACACACACACACACACACACACACACACACACACATACACGCGCACGCAAAGGGTGGTTGAGGCATGAGGGTGGCGAGACTGGCGGTTAGGGTGGTTAACGCGCGGTCTCGCGTGGACGGCAAGAGCAAGAGAGAGAGAGAGAGAGAGAGAGAGAGAGAGAGAGAGAGAGAGAGAGAGAGAGAGAGAGAGAGAGAAAGAGCAGAGTTCCTATGAAATGTACGACACAGCTCGACAATGAAGGAAGGCCATGTCCGACCAGACGTTTCTTTTTTCACTGACGCACACTCGCCGCGCGCGCGCGTGTCAGCGGAACAACCCTCTCGGCGAATGCTATCCTCCCTTTCGGTGCACTCACGATGGCGTTCGCGTCGCCCTCTCGCCACCCTCGTACCCGATCCTCGTCCCGTACGTCCCTCTCGTCGCAAACTGGAGAAACCTCCCTCCGCCGGGCGGGCGCTCACCCCCTTTTCTCTCTCGGCGCAAAGAAAACAGTTCTCCGACTTCCGACCGGGCGATCAGGGAGAAAGAAAAGAGGAAAGAGAGAAAGAAAGAGAAAGAGAGAGAGGATGCAGGCCTTTACCTAAGTATTTCGGGCGACCGTTCGGTTCGGGGATTGGACCTTAGACTGGGCGGCTGCCGCCAAAAGTGCGGACTAGTATACGCCGCGGTGGTGTACACAGTGGCGCCGATCTGGTGATGGGATCCGGCGGCAAGCCGCTCGACATTTATGGCACAACCCCCGCCAACGGGACGCGATTGGTTGAACGGGGTATGTCGTGGGCAGGAACGGACGAGGAAACGACGAGAGAAGAGAGAACGGAATGCGTGCGCGCCGCAGCTTCCACCGACTGGTCCTGCGACAGCCCCGCGCGATCCGCGAGCGCGGGGCCCGTTTCCGCAGCCGAGACTGCGCACTCCCTCCCTTCTCACCCTCCGCGCGCGCGGAGGGTCGCGATGGAGGTCGCGTCACCGCGACTTTGCGCTTTACGCCGTTGCACGCCGCGCGCTGTGCACCCTCCTAGCTACTCGGGAATCGGGAACGCGTTCATGAACGTTCCAAGAGGAATGCGCAGAGACGCGCCGGCATTACGTAATGTAAATCCGCGCGCGCGCGCGCGCGCACCACTTGAGAGACGGCCATTCGCGTGGATTTATGGGGCTCGTGTTTGTGAAATTCTACTTGTCGCGACCCGTTTCTTCACGCGCATCTGTGCAGCGACTCGGCGAAGGTTACAGCGAGACGCTTGAATGTCTCGTCCTCTCGTTGCGTTTCTGCATTATGTATGTCCGCGAGAGAGCTGTCCGATCACGCTGGATTGTAATTATTTACGTAATTATTTAGCGGATCCCGATCGACACAGAATCGCCTTTGCATTCTCGATTCCTGCATTTGTTGGCGGCTTGCGTTGGCTCGGTATTCCATTCGCGGATCGATGCGCGTGCATTATTTCCGCTCCGTGCCAAACAATCTAACGTCTAACGAGGGAAAGAGAAGAGAGTCGCAGCAATGCAGATGCACCGTGCACGTGCATTTCATTTACACGCAGCATGAATACGAAAGGCGAGGGCGCGTCGCGCTTAATTTCCGGACCGGCTTGCAAGTCGAATGATGTACGGCAATCTCCAAATTAGCGGTTCAGCTTCGTTCCCGCCGCGTGGGACGACGCTCGCCAGGCGGGGGGGGGGGGGGGGGGTCATGAAAGTCAACGAAAGTCGATTTGCGAAAATGAATCACGTGGCAAGGATTCGCGCATTCGCGCAATACGCTCGCGACTCGCTTATACTTTCTCGCGCGTACTCGCGCGCGTGCTGCAACTCTAAATATATGAGCGGTCATAAGTTTTCCTTTTCCTTTTTTTCCTCCCTCTCTCTCTCTTTCTCTCTCTCTCTCTCTCTCTCTCTCTCTTTCTCTCTCTTTTATAAATATATACGCGTGATTCAACGGCATGATTCTCGGATGCGATTCTAAAGAAGGCGCTCGGTTGCTCAATCGCGGCGGCGCAGTTCGCGTTTCCCTGTCAATGGGCGCCCTTGATATATTTCTGCTCCCCTTGAACCTTGAGGTGCTGCGCGGCACCTTTCGCGCGGCATCTTCAGCAACGCCTTTGTTAAAAGACCGGCGAGTTTTTAATCGACGCCGAATTGACGCGCGATGGAAGCGCGAACGGCCGAGATTCCGATCTTCTTCCACCGGGCGAATGGCGAAACGCAACGTTAAGCGAAGCAAATTGACATTGGCAGTATGTGACGTGCGGGTCCTTGAACGAAGACCACCCCTGCGGGATGTAGCATGACGCTTCGCATCGTGGGTGTCGCAGAGAAGTACGTATCTCGAAAGCGAGTCGCTTGCGGATACGCGAATAACGACGCCGCGCGCCGAATAATGGCGTCACGCGCAAATCCAACGCTGACTTTGCGGATTGCGAATGTTTCGCGAGGGCGAGAAGGAGAAACGCAAGAGACGAATGCGAGAGTTGAAAACGACGGGAATTCAGATGCATTCGTCAATGCGATTTATCGAGCTGTCGGGCCGCAGGAACGAGCAATCGATAACCGAGCTCTCGACTCCACGGAAATATCTGTGTTTACAACGCAGGCGGTGACGTCAATGATCTTTAAAGCGTACGTCATTCAGAGAGAACGGCCAAACGCGTGCAATAATTCGCGACGACAACGTGACATCCGCGAGAATCATCAGTCACAGGGAGAGATCGATTTAGCCGAGCATATATAAAATCGCACGAACGATCGCGCGACTGTATCGACCTCTGGGTCATTAAGATCGAATAGCACGAGCAGAGGAAGCTGACCGTCTTCCGGCCGACGTTGATAAAATAGAAACAATGCGCGATGCTCAACTTCCTCCAAAATGCGAGCTTTAAATCTAGCTAAAGCTCAGTCGAAAGGAAAGAAAAAGCGAATCGAGCTCTGCTGAAGCAGCGATCGCGACGCGTTTCGCGGTTGCGTCTAGCCGCATCATCCGCGAAAGGCCTAACGTGAAATCCGGCTGGCGCGAATGTACTAACAAGGACGGAAGAAAGGTGATCTTTTCGTTTTTGGCACTCCCTCGATCACTCGCAGGTGGCCTCCTAGCACACATGTACCGGGTGCGCTAAATGCAGCGCTATTTTCGTTGCCGCGCCGTCGGTTTGGTCGGTCCGGCAGGGTACACGAGCGGGCAGGAGGAGGAGGGCCGTATATTTATTTTCAATTCTGGCCACGGCCAGACCGACGATGACGATCGGCACCCAGGATGAGCCGTTACGGTGACACACGCGCCGGCTATGCGTCCCCGAGTCGCCTTCGATGCACCCTGAGGTCAAGACCCGGGGATCGATGCAAGCAGGTGGTCACGTCGAGCGTGGAAGCGTTTGTCTGCTGAGTCGCTCGGCTTGAACAAAACGCTTCATTGGCTCATTGCGGAGAGCGTTGAATGCATGATCGAGTGCGTTCCTCAGCGTTGGAGGCGCGATTGCTTCATCGTGCCACGAGTTCTCTCTCTCTCTCTCTCTCTCTCTCTCTCTCTCTCTCTCTCTCTCTGGCTTCGAGAACCGAGAAACTCGGAAGCCGGAGAGATCGATTGACCTACGAGTGACCCTGGACCACGTTATCTGCCGGATCGTGACGGGTACATGTCTGGTTTACTGTTGACAGATGCGTAGAAAATGTCTCTTGCATTTCCAAGTGACGATGGCAGGCTCCGATGTTATTTGGGGCATTTAATACTGATCTTCTGCGATGTACGAGTGCACATCCACCGATGCCCATCAGCGTTACAACTTACCGATTCCGGCGCTTGACCCAATTTCTAGACCAGTTCGTTTCAGTCTTGCTTCAAATTTAGACGTTGCCGCAGCATGCCATTCCGTCGCACATTGCGTGGATTTCGTCTGAAAAAGATGCATCCTTCGCGCGCGCGATTCCTCGCGCAGAAGGACCGACCTGTCTAGACCAAACGCGTTATCGCGTTTTGGATTCAAGATGACAATTCCTATGTCTCCCACGCAAGCCGGAAATCAAGCGAAGATCATAGAGTCGCGCGAATTACGGGATTACGCGCGGATTTCGCAGCGGAATTCCAATCCGGGTAAAAGCGGCGCGCGAAAAGCAGTGAATGAGACTCGCAGTTAAAATTATAACCGTGACGAACAAGCACGGCCCGCGCCGTGAAATCGCAATAAAACAAACATCCTACGTGCGTAATACGGTGATTGCGCGCTGGTTCCTAAATTTAAGCCCGCGCTACCACTGCACGGGCTGCGAAAATGCTACGTTCCCGAAAGCGGGATCCCCGCGCATTCCCGCGCACCCCCGCGGCGATCATTTGCTGTTGGTGAAGTATTGAAAGAATCATTCAATCAGAAGCGCGAACACAAAAGGGACCATGCAAACCAACAACAAACAAAAAATATCGGTAAGCAGGTTTCTCGAGTACTTCGCGAGAGGTTGGAGGGGAACGCGGGGGGAATCATCGCCTCCGTCTTCGTGGAGGAAGGGACGAGGAAGAGATTCGCTGGCGCGAACGGACCGATTTCCCATTTTCTTCTCGTTTCTTCGGCCTCGTGTCTCTCCTCGGACCACTGGATGTTGAAACGCACGAAAATCAATATGAGAGGAGCGCGCGAGGGTCTTCGGAGGTGCCGTAAAGCCCGTCGGAGGACGCTGATCCCCGGCTAAATTGAAACTTATGAGTTTTCCAGTCCGGGGGCCCTCACGGCCGCCTCTTCTCGCACTCGCGTCCGCCATTCTTCTTCGCCGTTAAGGAGACCTCGTCTCCTTGGTAACTGATACGCCTTATTAGCTGCTCTCCTCACCTTACGAGCCTCACGAGGATCATGCGCCCACCGGGCGTCCCACCCTTCTCCCTCGTGCAACTAAACCCACCTCTCGTCCTTGCGTGCCCTTCTTCCGGGACGGACAAGGCGTTGGTCCCTTCCAGACGACACGAAGACGTGCCCGATAAGGGATGGTCGCTGAAAAACTTGGCGCACTAACCGACATCGCTGAGAGATCTCTTGAAGGCACATCTGGATTTCAAGACGAGAATGTCTCTTCGAGTATGATAGCAAGAGGAAATCATCCGTAGTTTCCCGCCCTGAGCCGAGCGAACTTTTACGTTCAGAATCAGCTAGAGACTCTCGAGACGCTTCATCATTCTACGTCTACGATGTTGCTGGCGTTGCGATCAATTTGTCTCGTCGAGCTTGACCGGCGTGAGATCCACCGGTTCATATCCGGCTGATCGGCCATTGAAAGCTATTTAGACGATTTGGGTGGGCTACCGGTCGAGCCGCCAGATTCATTCATCGAGAATTCCGTGGCGGCCGCAGGCCATTCTGCGACACTGCCGCTGGCTATCCCATATAACCACATGGGACAACGACAATGCAACGCGCGGCCCGGCATAATGCCGGGAAAATACAAATATTTTGGACAGGCGCGATTTCACGCGACAACGCCTCCCTTTGCGCGCCACCCGAGGTAGACGGCAAGCGCGAGGGTGGTTACCCCCGTCCCGGATGCGTGTAATGCGGCAGCTGAGAAAGCCGTACGCGGCGTGTCTCCGGACCCATTTGCTTTGCTTTGCTTTGCGGATCATGCGACGATTATCGCGGAATTACAAGGTCCTGCCTCTCACCCTCTTCTCCTCTCAGAGACCTCAAGATAACTGTCTCGTTTCGTAAGAAAGATCGCGAGCGGGATTCTTATCGAAGCGCACGCGACGCGTTAAATTATTGCGTGTCCTTTCCTCATGTCCAACGCAGATTCTCAAGTTCCGAAAAACTGTCCAACGTTCTCTCTTTAATCTTCTTCATCGTTCTTCTGGAAAACCGTCGCGCGCATCCCTCGCGGGACGGAGATACTCTTACTAACCGCGCGCCTCCAACAGAGTTCATTCCTCACGACACACGCGCGCGCACAGACATGAACACACGCGGACCACCCGTTTCTCCGCATGATTTCTGGGCCACCTGGTGCAGTCTCGGGGCCCCATAAAACAGAATTTGTCAGCAGCTCCCTGTCGCCGTTGCTCTTTGCGGAGTGACTTCGGAGGTGACGGAGATTTTTCGAAATTTCACGCCCATTACCATTGTCAATGGGCAGATGCCGTATAACAAAAGGGCGCGAGTCACTCGCACCTTTCCACGCATATTTCTGTCACCCTTAATACGAGCGAAAGTGGCTGCATCTTTTAAAGACGTTTAAGAATATGATAACTATCTATTATGTGGGCTTCGTCAATGCGCTCCGATGCTTACAGCATCCGAAAGCTGGCTGGCTTTGTGGCTGCGTTTCCCGTTTCAACCGTTTCTCCTCTTCAAGTTGTCGGACTTTGGCGGAAGTGTCCTCCGACCTAATCTAATTTTATATCCTTTCTAAATATGTTAAATATATTAAACACAGTTAATAATTAAAGATTGCTAATTTCCAAATAAGGCAAATCCCAAATCAAGAAATGAGGGAATACCTTGCCGAGACCCGTGAATGTACAATAAGAGACACTCGGAAGAAAGGAAGACCCGGGCATGAACGATAGAGTCCATCTTATATTCTCTCTCTCTCTCTCTCTCTCTCTCTGGCGGCTGTCATCGCGTTCTTAAATGGCTACGCACCGTCGTTTTTATCACGCGCTTGATTAAATCTCATCAATCTTTATTAGGCGCCCAGGCTTCATATCGACAACGGTGATTCCACGATGACGTTAGCACGGGACCCCGGCAGCAGAAACCCCCGTCGGGGCCATGAATACGTTTATGGTGGCGTAGGGTGAGCCCCCTGCCGACGCTCGAAAACTCGCTAAGACAATATCCGCTCTGCCGCGCGCCCGCCACCCCCATTCCCTATTCCTCGTCCCTCCGCCTCTTCCCTTCGATATACGTGTCTCCCGAGGATTATTCTGCCGGCCGATGCCGTCTGTAATTATTTGACGACTATATTACTCGGTTCGCCGCGATGTAATTGACGGCTAAAACTCGAACCGCGATTGGATCTGGCTTGGCTATGCCTGTTCGATATCGAACGCGCGATATCGAGATGAGGCAACGTCTAATGATGTCGTTAAGATTCGAATATTTAAAAATACATGGATTACCTACTTCTAGAAATTCATTTAGTTTTATAACTGAGACGTAGGGGTTATAAATGAATGAAAGTTAAAATCAGGATATTCGATATCTTCAGATATCTTCAGGATATCTTATTAATGGCCGATAGCTTTAATAGTAAGATTTATTGAATGGGTGTCATCTCTTAGGTATAAAATTTTGATCGATAGAATGGCGATAGTTAGATATAGATTGCGACAAGTACAAAAATTCGTAAAACGATTCATGTGATTTCAATTAAATGACCGCGAAGAAGGAATCCGGTCAATGAGAATACGATATGAAAAATTATAATGAAAATTAAATCGTTCGACTTCCCGCGCAGCCGAAGATCCTCTGTCTTTTGCGTCGCTTTCATCGATTTTCCTGCTCCTCATCATTCATGCGTAGTGTTACTTCTGGAATATTTTTCTCTCTTGCTTCTTTTTTTCTTTTCTTTGATAATCATGGATAATCGGGGAGCATCGGGTCAATCGATGATTGCGCGTGTTGTCAGGATTTCATTTCTGGGACGAGAGCTGCGAGGCATCGCTTATAATGAACTTTACGGCGGAGCCAGCGCGTAAAGCGCTAGTCGCATAAAGATCCTCGTTATAGCAACTGTAACGATCGCGTTCGTATCGCCACATTACGTCTTGTCCCGCTTTATTGAACTTCTTGTAAATAAGGTCTAAGTGTCGACGATATATCCGGTTTAATGCGCTCTACCCCCTTTTCGCCTACCATTCACGGCTTCCCGTTTCGTTTCCTCGTTCTTCCACATTATCTCGGACGGTTCCGCGCGTCGTGGCTAAATGAAAAACTGACGACCAGATGACGCACCAGGTTCATTCTATTTGTCGGCGAGGACTGTCTAGAAACGAAGAAGAAAAGGGGAAAACGAATCATTACTGCTTGGAAGACTACATCTGCACATATTCTTTCTAAACATTTCCCAAAAATGTTCTCTGCTTCAATGAAGCTGAAGCTGGAATAGAGAAAGGAAACATCGATCTATCAGGATTTCTTCTCGGAAATTTCGGACGTCACTCAACAATGACCTCAAACAATGAAGCTCAATTGGGCTTAACATTTTGGCAAACCCTGCATCTTTACCCATATGCGTTGTACTTGAGCGTGCTGCGATAAGTGCTGCGCGATATGTACATTCACGCACGATCTATGGAGCAAATCTCGCGCAATGAAACCTCCTCCGGTAGCCGATGAGAAATCAATCCTCGTGTTCTAAAGTGCCTTTGCTTTTGGCGGCGACCCGCCGACCGGCCATCAGCCTTTCATATGTTAATGACGGTCGTCAGACATCAGACCGCCAAGTCTAATATCGACTAACGTAATCCGGGCTTAAGGCTTACAAACCCCCATGTATATATGTATACATCACCCTTCTCCCTCCTCTCTCTCTCTCTCTCTCTCTCTCTCTCTCTCTCTCTCTCTCTCTCTCTCTCTCTCTCGCCTTGGTGTTCGGATGGCGGTGTAGCTCGGGTTTCGCCTATATGACAAGTATATTACGTCGTGCGTTTATATCAATTAGCGTCTGACGTTTCGGGGGTGTGCTCGCTCGTGAGGCCGATGCTAAAAGGGTGCCGGCGATGGCGAAGAGGGTGCTCTCCGCCGAACACACCCCTGGGGGCATGCCGCTTTCCCATCACCGAGGTGGAAAACTAGCGAGCATTATCGCATGATTTTTTCCACCGATCAGCAGTAATTCGAGTTTAACCCGTTCAGAGATCGAAGTGGCTCCCATTTAGCACGCTTGCTGCTTCGTTCTGTTTCTTCTTCTTCTTCCTCCTCCTCCCTCGGATTAACTACCTCCAACTACCTCGCGATCGCGCTTCGTTCCAGTTCTATCGCGGCGATTCAAATCAAATTCTTCGAAACCTTCCCCGATTTATCTCTGCAGCCTGATTAGATGTTTATTAGTGACTTAAGTTAAATCAATGCTTGCTGATTGTTCATAGTCGTACTCGACGATACCTGGATCGGACGCGAGAATTGAAGCTCTTCCGACGCTCTTCAGCTTTTTAACGGAATGCGTTTTGTCGGACTCTCCGGCCTGGATCGATGGTGATCGGCACGCATCGCTTGGCTCTCATTGTGTCCATTACACCACCGGAGACAAATTTCCTGAATGGGCGACGGCCATCGATCTCTCTTTCGAAAGGTAAAAAAGGAGAGGGAGAGGGGACGAGAGGGGAGGGAAGGGGGAGGCAGAAGGAGAGAAACGTGAAACGGGATCGGGAGAGGCGACGGAAACACGGGACACGCCTTGTCGGAACAAGGGGTCGCCTCTTTCTCTCGCGGGGCCCAGAAACGGGGATCCCCGAGACAAGGATCCACCCTCCCCGATCCCTCTTCTTTTCCCCTCCTCGTTCTATCGTCCGTGCGTCGTCGTTAAATGGATTTAAACGATCGCCTCGCCGACAATGCCAGCGACACGCAACCGGGCCCGGCCAATGCGCACCAGCTGGCCGAAAATTTTGATTTATCATCGCCGTGCGCTCTCCTGCGGGAGACACGCGAGAGATCAAGAGTCTCGCCTCGAAGAATCCTAAGTACACAGGCTGCCGTTCCTGTCAACAGAGAGCGCACTCGTAATTGATCCGCTGCGTTTCGTGAGTCCGCCGCTTTGAGGAGAAGAAAACGCCGCGACGACGCCCGCCGTTGCAGCCGACTGCCTGCTATTGATCCCCGCGGAAGAGGGAGGAACACCCCCGGAAATTGACGTCATTCGGCATTAATCGAGAGATCGTCTTCGATCGTCTTGCTTTGAGATATAGAAGTGGAGCAGCAGAATGTTAACGAGTCTTTAGTTTCAAGGAACGACTCGAGACTTCCCTCTCTCTCTACTCTCACACCCGTCGAGTCGTTCCTCTTAGTGACATTCTCAGGAAGTAACACTCGAGGTGACCTTCGGATGTCCGACGAAGGTCCATGGTCGACCCTCACCCTGGTCATAGGGACACGAAATTCGCGGCGCTTGGTGAATTTAATTTTATGTGCGTCCTCCGGCAACGGAAAGGAAGGATATGTTCGAGGACGCGCATTGGGGATGGTACCAATAAGGGCTGATACGACCGGAAGCGGGACGGGGAAGGAGAGCTCCGGGACTCGGCTCTTCGACACGAGTGCACTTCCACAAATGAAAATGTAAAGCCACCCGCTGCTGATTTGACGCTCGGCCGAGCGGGTGATTCGTCTCGTCGTCCTCGACGGATTCGCGTCGTCGGCAGAGATTAAGGTCGCATCGTGTACGCGAAGTCGTGGCCTACCGCGAGTGAATCCGCGCTTTAAAAGTATCCCTTTAAAATTGGCCGACGAGCGGGGAATCGCGACCGATTGCCGGGGTTGGCACCCTTCCCCTGTTTGGAGAATCATCAGGCACGCTTGGAACGTGTCAAAAATACATTCACGAAGGCCATCGCGTATGCGCGTCTCCTCAACGCTCGTAAGCATCTAGTTTTACGTATTTCACGGGAATCATGCAGGATGTCACGTGATCAACGAAATAGCAAACATACAAATCTTGCGCGTAATCATGAACGCGTTCGATTCTTCTATACGATCACGAGTTTCGTCGCTACTTGGCACGAGAAGCAGGCATCGATAACCCGCGCGTCATTGGAGACGCGTCAACGTTGGAATTCGCTGCGTTTAAAGGTCATTTCCTTCGGGATCGACGCTTTTCAGTCATCCCCAAACTCCTGGACAATGCCGCGGGTCGCACCGACCATGACAATGGAAACATCCGGCCAATTGTCGCGCCCACTAACGGTGGGCCGCGGCCTACGCGTATAATTGTGGTCATGTTAGCCCCCCATTTGGGCGTGCGGCGTGCTACCGTCATACCCGCTCTTTCTCCCTGCCCGTCAGGGGATGTCGAATTTTACCTGGTTACCCGCGGAAAAGTCAAAGCGACACGAGAAAAGCGACACGATAAAAACGTCTGTCCCGTCCCGAGAGTTATAGAGAGAACGGAAGTAACTTGTGTTACACGTGTCCGCCGCTATGGAAATCTCCAAATTCTCTTTGACGGGACGGTCAGAGTGCATCAGGTCAAGTATCGCGTAGGAAGTATCTTCCGAAATGTTATCACGCGGGATTAATGAAACATGATACTCGTTAATCGTACGGAAGATTGTCTCGATTGTCTCTTGCTTCCAATCGCGACGTGATTATTCGCGCGTATTAATTTCTCCCCTGCAATATGCTATCCTAATTCAACGCTAACTTTACACGGTTGCGATTTCATCGAGCTTTCATCCGCGGCGGTCTTCCGATCACCGGACCGCGTGCGGAAAAACAGCCGCGTTCGTGCGAACGCGGCTGGTGAGACAATGGCCCGACGTATGATGAGCTTCCACATTGGCTATTACGCCGCTTCCGGTAACACAAACCAGCACTTTGCCGGCATAACGCCGACACGATGATGTTTAGGTCGGATCTTGATCTATTAAGGGGCTCGCTCCCTCGCAATCCGCGCGCAGATCTAGGCACGCTGGTCAATTTGTTACAATCTTCGTCAATCCGTCTGCTGATCAATCTTTTTCCCCGGCGAGACGCTCAGATGTCGTGCATGCTTTCTGACATCAAATCCTCTCGCTCTTGTCACCTCTTGAGCGATCCTTCGCGGAGAACGCAGGTCTGATTTTTCCATTTTCTCATTCCTGGCGGCTGGCAGCTGGCTAATCGGAAATCTATGCAGTTGTTGCATGCTCGTCGGAAGTTTTCGTAATTCGTTGTTGAGGGGTTCCTTAAACGGCTTCACTGCCGACGAAAGCGCGCCTCTTTAAGTCTAATTAACGACGGAGAGCGTTGCATTCAACCAGAGTTGCAAAGTCTCGCCCGCACTCGTAGCGTTGTCGGAAACAACGGAAAGGTGCTCGCTTCTGCGATCCTCCTTAGCGATTGAGACAATGGGATTCCTTTATCGCGCATCTTTCATCTACAGCTATTTGGATCGCTCTTTGGATCGCGAATCGATGCCACATCGTGGATCATTCCGAGCTGACCGTGAGTGGGCCGTAAATGTCCGCGTAACTGTCCGCTACCGCCAGCGTGCTGTCGTCGCAAAGCGGCGTAAATAATCTCATCTCGCCCGTTAATAACGCGTCGCGACGCTTGCCAGGATGCTTGCGAATATTCCGTTTCCGCATATCCGTCATCGATTATTCTCAGCGGCGAGTTATGCCCCTGTCGAAATCTCGCGCGCGCGCGTCATTCCGCGCGTGGCGGCGCGTTCCTCGGGACGCTTTTCTTTCCCGCGCGGAAATTCCAACTTGAAACGAAAAAGGAACAGGGGGGAGGTGCTATTCGTCCATCTTGGAAAGCATCCAGCGATAAGTTTAGAGCGAGATATCTCATTCAGGGAGATCTTGTGTTTCGTTTTGATATCGTTGCGAAGCCCACCTCGCAAGCGCACCTCGATAGCAGATGGAAGCACGCGCGATCTCTCTCTCTCTCTCTCTCTCTCTTTCGTTTCCGAGGCGCAGTCTCGCAAATCCTCGCGGCGTTTATTCTCATTTCGCGCGAAAGCCGGCAGGAATAATTCTTGATACAACGGAGCGAGCTGCATGTCGCTCTGACGACAATAATGTTGTCGTCAGAGAGTGTCGATAACTGAGAGTCCTCCGGCTTCTCCTTCACCCTCTCTCTCTCTCTCTCTCTCTCTCTCTCTCTCTCTCTCTCTCTCCCTCTCTTTCTCTCTTTCTCCTCCTCGCCGCTCCTATTATTTCGCCCTCTCTCGCTCTTCTTCGTCCTCGTCTCACCCCTGAAGCGCAGGGGTGTGCTTTTCCGGGGCAGTAGCCGCCGCTATCGACCACTGTCGCGAAAGCCACGCCTTTGCCCAGGTGAGCACTCGGGCCATCGTTTCCACCCTGCTTTCTCTCTCTCTCTCTCTCCCCCTTCCCCTTTCAGGTGCTGTATATATATATATATAGCACACGCATCCCCCACGTTTACCCCCTCGCACACGAACTCGCGATATAGCCCGCTGTTTACCCCGCCACGTCGTAACTAACTTTAATGCAACTCGAGAGAAAGAACGGTGCCTTTCGACGCGCTGCCGCGCTGCTATTTCGTTATCTATAGAAACGAGTCCTTTAACCGGGAGCTCCGTTTACTAGCATGAAAATTAATTTAACTCACAGACGAAGCTCGGATAGAAACTCCTGCGTCGAAACGCCTCGACGCGCGAGCGGAGTCGCTCGAATTGTTGTCGCAAAGGATTGCTTCTGGCGAACTGAATCTCGATAATAAATCTCTTTCTCTAATTAAACTTCTCTTGAGCATATTATCTCTCTCTCTCTCTCTCTCTCTCTCTCTCTCTCTCTCTCTCTCTCTCTCTCTCTCTCTCTCTCTCTCTTTCTATTAAGAGAATCTAAATAATCCAGATTCTTAAAAATCTGAAAGCTAAACATTTCGCATTCGATTAGAACGTGAGTAGGACTTCCCGTTTTCGATCCGGAGCTTCTTCATCTGCGCGAGATTACCTTGCACACCCTACGTGCGAGAACATCCCACAACAAAGAAAACGTCTAGGAGAATATCAGTCGCGCGAATGCGATACCAAATTACCGCATTGTTCCGTCGATCTGCGAGGAGATGTCTTCTCGTGCAATTTTGGGGCTTAAATGCGAGACATGACAGATCTTGCCGCTAGAAGATGCGAGACGGCTCGAGCTTGTAAAAACGCGGCAATTCGCGATCGGCACTGTCGATGCTCTCTTGATGAAACGCGCGCGATGTTTGGAACTTTCTTCAGATTATCGAGATCATTAAATTATTTTAGAATTAACGAACGCTTAAATATTCTCGTGCGATTTATGAGAATCGAGCTTTGAGAATTCAAGCTTCGCCTGAAGTTCACCGGACGATCATCGTTATCATTATCTTTATCATCGCGAGACCTAACTAGACCTAACCAGACCGCTGCCTGATCTAACTAGACTTAGAACTGGCTCGTAACGTCATACGTACGTCCTGGAGGGAAAAAGTCTTGGAGGTGCGCGTGGGGACGGTTTTTGATTTTTGGCGAATCTACGGCCGCTGCTGCGTTTGCGCGCCGGACGTCCGCGTTTAACAGGCTTATCCGCAGCATGGTAAACGCGGCATTGTATCTCAATTCGGGTAAATACCGGCTTACGACTGCACCGGCGCGCCACTAGAGGGGCAGAGCGCGGCAGCCGGTGCGCGCGCTGCGGGATTTCCGTGAAGAAATATTTGGGAGAAATTGAGCGGCAAATCAATGCACGCGCTAACGCCCATCGTGAATACGTCGTGTTTTCACGGCAGCTTCCAGCGGGCGAAAATCCCACCGGATAATCTCTCGCGGCTCCTACGCGTCGTTCCTCCGATCCGCAGTTCGTTCGCTCGAACGCTTCATTGTCCGCGACAGAGCATTTAAGCGATCGGCTCGACGTATTCAGGCACGATCGTCGCTTATTTCCTTTTATCGGGCAGATCTGCCGGGAAATACTCACCCGCGGATGGGATTTGCCGATATTTGCGGGTCACGTAAAAATTAATAATTTGCTATTCGCGCATCGGTATCCAGCGATGTTTTTCTATCTTGAGATAAGATTGCTTGACATTTCACGTCGCACTTGTAATTTTACGTAGGGATTACCTAAAGGTATATGTACCAGGCGTACAAATTAACTTCTTGCTTTCGATTTCAAGCGATTGACGATCTCATCAGCTTGGGATGAAGTTTCCGTCAGCTGGCTAGTAAATGGCATCGAAAATCGATTAGAATCTTCCTCTCGTACTTTTATGCATAAATTCTGCACAAGTGACTTTGCAGAGACTTTGCAAAGGAGCAAGAAATTAATTTGTACACCGAACACACATCGCTGGATGTTTGATATGAAAATCGTCATTTACGTGCGTTTATATAAATATTATATAAATAATCGAGTGAATGTCTTTTCGATTCATACAGAAACGTTAACGCACATTGTCTAACCACGATACACGCGTTCTGTTGCAATCTCGAGTGCGCTTTCATGCATTTCGGGGCACGTTAGGGCGCAGGAGGAGACGATAGGATCGCGGGAAATATGGTGACAGCGTGTCACCGCCGTCATTGTCGGTGATTCCCGAACGATTTTCTACATATATCGGCGTAACCATCGGTTAATGGTTTAAGCGCGTGTGCGCCCCATTGTCACGGACGAAATAACCCCGATGGGGCGTGGGAGGGTCATCCGACACGTCCTCGCGGAATTAGGGTCCTTCGACTGGCTGTCGCGTATCGCACGACACGGGCCCTTGATCGCCCTCGCGTTTAAGGGCTTTACGAATTTCCGTGAGCCCGCTGAGAGAAATAGAAGCAGGAAGAATCTCATTTAAACTTTCGTAACGTCGTGTGTCGGTTCAACGCCCAGTTCAAAGTTAGGTCTGATACCATTTCGCGTCGCGTAATGATAATGATAACGATTATGATAATCGCCCGGCGAACTTGAAGCGAAGCCAGAAAGCTCGATTCTCAACTATAAATTGTACGAGAATGTTGAAGCGTTCGTTATTCTGAAATGATTTCATGATCTCGATAATCTGAAGAAAGTTCCAAACATCGGGCGCTCAACCGAGAGTGTCGATCACGAATCGTCGTGTTTTTACAAGCTCGAGTCTTCTCGCATCTTCTGGCCCGCGGCAGAGTTTATCATGTCTCACATTTAAGCCCTAAAATTGCACGAGAAGACACCTCGGGTGGCAGACACAACGCCGAATAAATCACGACTGTCAGCACCGCTGGTGAAAGCAGGAAAAAAACCATCGTGCCATCCTGAGACGGGCAGCTCGTTTAAGCAGATTTAGCCGCGAAACCGGGAAACGTTTAAGAGGGCGAAGGGCTTCGTAAGAAGGCTGGGTGCAAAGTAGCCGGGATTAAAAGGGCCAGAAAAAACTCCCATTTTCCTCGGCGCGGTTCCAATCGTTCTTCTCGCAAGCAAAGGGATCTATTGTACGGCGTTGTAGCTCGAGACAGAGAGCGAGCGAGAGAGAGAGAGAGAGAGAGAGAGAGAGAGAGAGAGAGAGAGAGTTTCCAGCGAGAATCGATATATTTTTCTACGACGAAGGATTATTATTCCTTCATCGTGATCCTCATCGCTCACCGTTGCCAACCGTGCGATTGCTTCTTTCGAAGGTTCCGTCATCTCTAGGACGCCGATGCAGGATTTAAACTTTGCGCGAAAAAAACATGAACGCTGCAAACTGATGAAAACTTCTTTCGCGTAATCTTTGGCGACATGTTATGATCGTAGAGCCGCTTCGATCATAGTTCCTGTTCGATATTAATCGAGAGACCGTCGTGTGCCTCATATCGAGTGTCAATGTTTGATCACTTAAACATGACTAACGGTCCGCTAACTGTCGTTTAACCATGCTTCTGTTTGTTCAATCCACGTTTAACCATTTCGTGCACGCGTCTCATCCAAACAAGCGACTCGACTTCTCGCTCCCAAAGGAGGGGCGAGGAGCGGCATTTGTCTGCCGGGGGGGGGGAGGGGGGGAGAACATAGCGCGCGATTTTCTGCCCTACGAAGACATCCACATCATGAAATAGCGTGCCCGTGAAAACGCTCGCGTCGTGTGAATTTAGCGAGAATTTACAAGATCGTTACAAGATACGCGCGGATCGTTCGATTTGATGGAGATCGATCCCACATTGATCAAGAAGATTCCCGCGAGGCGAATTATTAAGCCGATCGACGAGAGCAACGCAGGGAGAGCGGTGAAGAGGAGGAGAAAAAAAAAGAGAGAAAAGAAAGAGAGAAGAAGAAACGAATTAGTTTCCCGGGAGCTTTATTGATTAAGTAATCTTAATACATCGCTGGGCCGCAATGTACCATAAAGAGAGCGGAAGCGGAAACAATCCATTCTTAGCGGGGAATATGCTTTGTCGACGGCGGTCGCTCTCTCCGCGGATTTCTGCTTTGATTAATCTACCCCGGCTTTTTCTGTCCGCGAGAGAGACTTATCATCTCGACCGGCGATGCACGCTCCTTCCTGGCGCGCTTCCAGAGCTCTGCACGTTCCGTGCTCTCCGATCGCTCGAAAGCCGATCGTTTCTCATAGATCGATGCGCCCTTATGAATCGCAATGGTTGCTAAAACCGCGACGAGGAGGTCTCGGCTGGCCATTGTTGTCGCGGCGCACAAACCACGCCGGAAAGCATCGAGTCGCGGATCGCGAGATGAAGCTCGAGGGAAACCATTTTCTTGTTTGTCTTTCGTGAAAGCGGCCAAACACGTGTTGTGACGACGTTCTTCCGGAAGGATCCTCCGGCAAGGATTTTCCAAGCCCCGAACAATCCTCGGCAGTCACAACAGAATGATCAACGAAAGCCCTCCCTCGATAAATGTCGCTAATTTCCCGAAGAGCACGACGCATTCCTCCGAAATGTGCATCTCGCTCCCGTCCAATCTCATCCTTGAATCCAATCGAACTCGTCTGTGTTTCCCTCGGCGGCGACCTTGGTTAGCGAATCCCGAGGAATTCGCACGCAATCTCGACATCGACATCTCGACATCCGTCCGCCGCACGTCCCGACAATGTCGATCTCGCGGAACGACGCTCTCGAGCTACGCCGACCATTCGACATCCGTCCGATTCCTTTGAGAAACTCCTAACGGCACAATAAACTGCCCGCGGCGAAAACTTTTCGGGATTGAAAAAGTTTCGGCCAAACTTCCCTGCCGCCCCTCGACGGACATTCAGATTTCCGTCGGACATGCCGGCAGAATCCCGATCGGATTGAGTACTAAACGCGCCTTTCACTCGGCCCTGAAGAAAAACACGTCGAACACGAAATCGGTGGACGTCGGGAACTCGCGGGATATTCATTGCGCGTCTCTCCTGTTGGATTTAATAAAGCTAGATGGGATTGGAAAGTCTAGGGAGAATTATTGCGATTAGTATCGCGACGTGGTTTACATTTAGGGAGAGACCTTAAGACGAGCAACATTGATTTATTTATTAACTAGATTTATTTATTACTAGAGCGCAAATAATTGATACGAACTTTGTAATCTTCATCGCTACTGTCCGCGCGAACAACGGTTGTTTATGATCACTGAGCAGGGCGTAAAAGGTAACGGCACAAACGAAGATTGCCGAGCGATGGTAGTGAAGGGGGGATGAAAAAGAGCAACGTGGAATCAATACCAATTAGGATGCTTCTTCCGGTCACGCGACTTGGCACCCCGGCACAATGCCGGCACGTGCCAACTTTGCGTGGGTCTTTAAAAAAAATGATAAAAAGGGAGCATCGCTTCCGGTGGCGACGACGATCGGAACGATGTCGGCTCGCCCGATCCCGGTCTCCTAACCTCAAAGGTTATCGAGGATCGTTCCTTCGTCTGATCCTTTGGCACGATTTCGTCCAAATCACAACGATCGCCAATGTTCGGCCTCGGAGCGTGAGAGCAGGTATAAAATACTGGAAACGACGAATGCGCGGTCGCGTACGAACACAAACGCGCAAAATGGAAATTCAAAATGGCGATCAAGGGAGTCTCCAGGAAGAGCGCGCGGAAAAAGCGAGAGGATTACAAGATCAAGAACGCGCAAGGGGGTGAATCGAAGATTAAAAGGTAATTGGCGAGATTGAGGATGAGAAGGTCGCAAGGACAATTAAACTGACAACGCGACTGGGGCAGGAAAATATACGCAAACGGTATATGGGTACACGGTACACGGGCTCGGTAGACATCTCTCGTTCGAGCACACAATTCAGCGATTCGCCGTAGCTTTATCGATGGACCGACTTAGAGAGGCTCGCGAATAGCCGTTGCGAGCGGGGKATCGGGGGKTAAAAGAGTCCGCGCAAACATCTCGTACATTATACGGAATTTCCACCCCACGGAAACCAGCCAATAAAACACCCCCGGAACACACGTCGTCCACTCGTCTCCCCCTCTACTCGCCCGCCCGTAACTGCATTGTCGAAGGCTCTTTTTTTTCTTCTTCCTTTTCCTCTTTTTTCCGCTACTCCTTCCCCCCCCCCTCTTCCCTTCCCTTTCCCGCCCCGGCGACGTTCTCATTCCCGTTCCCGTCTCCCCTCCCCCTTCCCGCCCGCTTCCAACCCCCTCTCCAACCCCCTCCTCGCTCCTTCTCCACGTCGTCGCGCGCGCGTGTATTTTTCCTTTTCCTTCTCTTTTTTTTTCCTTTTTTTTTCCTCTCTCCCGGGTTCTCGAAGAGCGCGCACACCCCCTCGATTACATTCGGAAATATTAGGGGACGTCCCGTCGCTCGACAAACTATCAATTTATTTTCGGCTATTGATTGGCGTGCCCCGACGCGGTACACTGACCCCCCGACGGATTTTTATCTCCTGCGTGTGCATCTTCTCGTTGCGCCCGCGACTCGTCCGTTTCGCGACTCCGTTTCGCGGATCCAATGGCGAATCACTTGCCGCTCGAAGCATCGTCCAGCCGCGTACGATTCCGACAAGTCTTACTAAGCGACATGATAAAGAAAGAGACAAAGAGAAATGAATAAGGAAACATCCGACAGAGAATTCAGTCAACGAGTTGATGCAGCAATTCCGCATCTTGCGCCATAATCTAGCCGGAGGAAGCTGGTTCCTTTTCCCTTAGAATTTGCGTATTTTTCATCGGCAGCATTGCCGATGAGAAGCGCAGCGCCGTAATCCGCGAGGGATACGTGGAGCGTCGTAAAACGCGCTGCTTGCGGACGGCCATAAGTAGAGAAGTCGGAGTAAAAGTCGGTGGACTATGTCCAAATCTATAGATTACGGCCGGCCATATAAATCATGGTCCCGGACTGCTAGCGGGTTGAATGTTATCTGCCGCTTCCGGTTCGACGCACCGGCGACATTTCGCGCACACCGCCGCGCGGCGGAATACTCTACTCGCGCGGGGACGCGTCTGGCTTTGTAGCGTGCGGGGTGCGGGGTGCAGCGAGGAGAGATCGCCACAAAGCATATGCTGCCCGCTGTCCACCCCATTTACCTCGCAACGTCATCCGCCGTGATGCGGGACGGGGAGATAAGGGACGCGGGGCGGAATCCCGGGGAATCCTTTGTATCGTCCCGCTCCGATAGGAAAAGTGGAGCAGAACGATTGATATTCCTAATTTATGTGCGCGCTAGAGCACGCGGACCCGCGGGGTGACGACTCGCGGCTCCTGCAGAGAAAGAGAGAGAGAGAGAGAGAGAGAGAGAGAGAGAGAGAGGGACGAGATAAATTTATTCGCGACGCGCGGCTGATACTCTCGACTCGCTCTCGATTTCGATCCTGCACTCGATGTCGCACATCGAAATCGCGCGCACGCGAGACAGAGAGAGAGAGAGAGAGAGAGAGAGAGAGAGGGAAGGAGGAGAGAGATCCGAACGTACGCGCAGATCAGCGAGGAAATAATAGAAAAACCGCAGCGGTTCCCTTTCGGCGACAAGCGCGCGATTGTCGTTCTCGATAATTCAGAATAATCCAAAGATTATTATCACCAGTCGCGATTATTCGCCAGTTGTTTTGTAGCACGTTATCGCATCGCGGAGTGATTAATAAATTGATTAATAAACTGATTAATAAAACTTCTCGGCTGATTAATAAAATTTCTCAGAGCCGATACGCGCTAGTCATTACTGCATGGCGATAAGACGCAGCATGAGCGCAGATCGTGACAATGACGATTTCGCCAAAGGAAATCGCGCGAGATAAGAACGGTCGATTTGAATCCTCGATGCGTCTCGCTCGATCGAACACGCGCGCGCGCATATATATATATATATATATATATGTGCATATGCGTCATAATGCGAGTAATGCAAAGTTTCTCTAGGGGAGTCGCAGAAGTCAAATCCCCGGCCGAGGCCTCGACGGGCCACCCTCAGGAAATCTAAACCGGTAACAAGATGGCTGCTCGGAAACGGAAACCGGAAGCTTGTCACTCAAGCTACGCGAGCTTCCGGCATGTCCCGAGAAAAGGGAAGCGGTTCTGGAACGCTCGGGAAAACAGAGAGAAAGGGAGAGAACCGCTTCGAGCGTGTCGCCTCGTTGTGCTCGCTATTAAAAGCGAGAGAGAAAAAAAGAACTTTATGATAAAACCGCTGAGGTCTTTAGATCTTCTGTTACCGTCACGTTTTTATCGACTTTCCGACTGGTGTCAGCAATCGATCAGTAAAATTGTACAAAATGAAAAACAGAGAGAGAGAGAGAGAGAGAGAGAGAGAGAGAGAGAGAGAGAGAGATGAAGCGAAGGACAGTTTCCGGGATGAGGGGGAGAAACAAAAGGCGAGGCGTCTTCATTCTTAAGATACAGATTTATTAAATAAGCTTCTGATATATTAGTTTACTTTATGTATCATACACAATGTACATATATACAACCTACGTACTAATTAATTAAAGACGAAACAGGTGAAGTAGCCTTGCGATCGCTCGCGGTGTCGCGAACTCGCGTCGACGGCGAACCGCCGGTCGCGAGCGTAGGATTCGTAGATTTTGAATTCACGATAACAATTCAAAGGGGTCCGCCTAATTTAATATCAACAAAATCATTTCGCTCCCGCGGCCCGCTTCGCTTAACGATTAACAATTAGAGTCTAGTGCATCGATAAGGAGATCGTTCACTCGAGCGGCGACCCTGAAGTCGCGCGCAGCTCCACTGTGCTGCAAATGCAAATGCATTGTATCGTTCGCCAAACGAATCGCCAAACTGGCCTCTTGTCTTCGTCCTCCGATTCACGCGGAATGAAGAAACACGTCGCAGACAATCAGTCGGAAAGCATCAACGGAAAGTCACAATCTACTTCGCAAGTGTACGCAATCCTACCTGGAGGATCTGGAACATCGTGAGTCTTCCGACAACGCGAGCGTCGGAATACGTGCGCGTCAACTATGAAACCGTGCAGGATTGCCTAGGAATGTCTAAAGATCCAACGATCGCTTAAACGGTCGGGTCAGGAACTCTGCCCTCGACCTGATAACGGCAGTAGGTCCTCGTGTGATTCATTATCGCACGAAAAGTGTCGCGAAAAATGCGCGCGAATACTCTTAATTTACGTAGTCAATTACCTAATCAGAGATAACATTGTGCATACCTCGATAAATTGGCGTCTTCACGGCGCTCTTGCCACTTCCGCGGCAGATCAGGAGTCGACTTGCATCCTACGCTAATATTCGCAGTGTTTCAGGCTAGTGTCGCGCGAGGCTGTTTGTACAGATATCTTGCTCCGTGACGAAAGCGATGATCGATGTTCGTCCGAATCGTTTCCCACGTTTCCCCTTACGTCTACAATTATTTATCTATTTATTTTCGCATCAAGCTCTACGCGGCTCGCAAGCCGCGAGAGCGATCTTTGGTTTCTGACGTATTCGCACTAATATTCGCACTATTTTTCCTCCTCGCTTCTCTTACTTTCTATGTCAATGTCTTCGAGTGACCACGAACTTCCAGTCACCCTGCGACCTCGAAGAACCCGATGCACGGCCAGCTCTTCGTTCTCCGATCGTCTATAGCTTTCCATCTATCTCGCGGTTAATATTCCACTCTGGCCTGCACCTCTGGCCGACACCAAGATCTCGCCAGCCCGCGAAATTTCGCTTGGACGACAGTCGTCCAAAAGCGTTCGTCCATCGCGTCGAAGTATTCTTCAAGCGATTCATATTGCGAGATCCGTTCGTTTCCGGGAACGAATCAAAGTTCGGCTTTGACGTTCCTCAGGCGCGTTCATCGCGCATCCGCTCATCAGAGTCTTGTTTACAGGCACACTCACGTTCACAGTTCTACGAAAGTTTGTAAATTTCCGGGACTGCAGTCCCGTCTGTTAAAATTGCAAGGTCGACGGCGGAAACCGTCGTCGATCCAAGTGTCTATCGGAGAACATTCCCTGCGTTCAACTTTAAGCGTAGATCTTCCTAAGAAGCCGCCGACTGTTTCCATCAACGGTTTCGATTCGTCGTTAAATCGGCACCGTTTCGGATTCGCGTTTCGTAAAATCCGCGAGAAGTTCGCGGCCAAGGAGTTCTACTTCGCGACCAGTTCGACCATCGCGAGATACGCGATGATAAGCACGTCATTAGCCGGATATATCGCTCGACTTGGAAGCGATCTAGGCTTCTATCTTGCCTGGTCGACGTGCTCGTAATTCCGTCGCGTGTTAACTCCTGTTATCAGGAATTTGATTAGATGCAGCAACAGCTCGTTAGGAGCCAGCAAAGTCGCGCAGTTGCGAAAATTGACAACATTCTTTTCTATCAGCCAGCTGCAGCTATCGATGCACTCGTTCGTCACTCGGCCCTTCATCTTTCTATCGATCTAATAGTTTGCCGGTGTCACATCTAAGTGAGCTAGAGATCACGCTTTCTGTGCACAGCGACAGTTCGCGTCGATGCGAACTTTCATGATCGTTGAAATCTAGAAATTGGTGATAGAAAAATGGAAAATTCGCGAAATGTTGAAGATTCGTCATCATCGAATCGTCGAAGAATCGAGTGTGCTGATCGTTTAGCGATGAGAATGCTTGGCAATGTGTTAAACTGGCCGCTTCGCCAAATCGACGATCGGACGACGATCAGCATCGACAATGCTGACAGTCGATTCATCATCAATCATTAACGCTATCGTGCCGCTACGGACGTTATCTCCGTACGCTACATACATCCAACGTTGCTCCCTCGGAACGATCCGTCTCCTGTGTCTCTGCTTCGCCCACTCCTCTTCTCATCGCTGGCAGCGTGTCAGTCGAGGATCGCCAACGATTCGCGCGCTGATCATTCACGAGCGCGGATCATCGCGGATACCGCTCGGGACGGTCGTTCCGGAGGAGCCGCATCAGCATTCCTACCACCAGTACTTCTGGTGTACGTATGGCATGTGAACCTGGCCGTTACCGGGATACGTCGCCGGTTCCATCAGCTTCGACTGGCAAGGCTTGCCGTCCCTCACCAGCACCGGCACGGCGACCCGTCTCGGCGAACAACCGCTGCCGCTAGCCTCGACCCGCTCGCTCGCCGCCCTCTTCGTCTTGTACCTGTGATTCTGGAACCAGATCTTCACCTGGGTAGGTGTGAGCCGTATGATGGACGCCAGATGTTCGCGCTCGGGCGCGCTCAGGTAACGCTGCTGGCGGAAGCGCCGCTCCAGCTCGTACGTCTGCGCCTTGGAGAACAGCACGCGCCGCTTGCGCTTCTTGTGCTCGGTCTCGTGGGGCTGCGCCGTCTCGTTGCCGGTCTGTTGCTCGTCCTCAAAGTCCTGTGACTCCTCGTCTTTCGACGACTCGTGACTGTTCTCCGGCTGCGACGGGAACGACATGTCCGAGATCGCCGGGCTCGTCGAGTCCGGTTGCTGGAGAACTGCAACAGCGAAGCAATCACGCCGTCACGATACTGAACGTGAGAAGTTCTTGTCTCGCGAAAAGAAACGGAAATGGTATCATTTCGCGGACTCGAGCTTCTCCAACTTCTCGGGGAAGTCATGTCACTGACCGTGACATCGGGACATCGATACGAGCGTGCGTTTTCATTTCTATCATTTATCATTGGAATGTGATCGGTTCTTTTTTCGTCTAACTTGTCTGCGAGTTATCGGGTAAGTTGTTTTAATGTTAGTCGGGTCATCGAAATAGGCAAGCAACGAGATACAGATACTGCTTAATAGCTCTCCGAGCCAATTACTTGATTGATCGTAACGAACTGCAGCTGCATTTCGACTCAGCCGGCGATTGCTCTCGGCGTTGATTATGGACAGATGCACGCTTGCATCGATTTTTCTGATAGTTTCTCACAATCATGCTTCTAACCGACCTAAGCGATTTAGATTACGCAATCCAATACTCATACCATCTGTACTCGAGTATCTACTTTTACTGCATCCAGCATTACTGTCTACACATGCGAGACGAGTTCTGCGTTAATGTCTGAAAATCGTGAGAGGGAAATTCCATCAGATCTCAGAATTTGCTGAAACCTCGGCTCGAATCCGAGAATAAGGAATCGCGCTAAGCAGAAATGAACGTTGTCGTTTTCGCGTGGGACATGAAGCAGCAGCGAAATGTTACTCGCGATAATTACTGCAAGAGATAGTTTCATTTGGCCAATGGGGAAGTGGTAAATGCTCGGCCGGGACGCTGGCTAATTTAATGTACAACGTCGGGATACTGGCTTTCACCATGGCACAATATGCTTTTGTGAGCGACCCCTAAACCCGCTTGGGGAGGGTGTGAACCAATATAAAGCCTATTTGATACCCTTGCTGGACCCCATGGGACCAACCATATCATTTTCATGGGAGATTAGGTCGTACTCGCAGTCGCACTGTGATTTCAATTAGACACTCGCTACTCGGATAGTGTCTCCGAGAGAAGCCATGCCGAAGAAAGAGATTATCTCGCACATTCTAGTAAGCTAACTCGCGAGCTATTTTTGTGCTGAACAAGTGGAAAGAAAAATTCCACGTGCCATGTTTCAAGTCTAGAAATTTATCAAAAGCATAAGCAAAAATCCAGTCTGTTTCCCTTGATACGAAGAAATGGAATTAAAGTATGGATTGTTGAGAAGAAGCATGAATTGTTCGCGTGTCCCGTTCAGATTATAGCTCTAATTGCAGTTCCAACAGTTCCCGAGTTACGCCTAATTCCTTTCGTTGCTTCTAATTCTCTCCTTTGCGTTAACTATCCCGCATGTCTCTCTCTCTCTCTCTCTCTCTCTCTCTCTCTCTGCATAATTCTCCCGAAATCGATCCGGCTGGATCCGAATGCCTTTAAGCCCTTCACAAATCTACTCTTGTAGACGGCACATATCGCGCGCCCGATACAAAAAGCATCCACTCAATCGCCTTCCTCCCTCCCTGCTTTACCTGCTACCGGAACCGCAATTATTCGCGCGCGACGCGTTTCTCTCAACGGTCCGACATGTCGGCCGGATTTCTCGTCCCGTGCAAAACCGTGACGCGGATAAAGGAGCGGCGACGGGAAAGCCGGGATAGGTCGCCGGCGAATTTTTTGGGCGTGACGATTCCGATTCAGCGGGGGCCCAGTCCGGGGACCCGGTCGCTCGCATCTGTCCCCGGCGTGACATCTGTCCTCCTTCGCGGACCAATCGCCGCGCCGGGACCCACGAGGACCTTTTACAGGGCCATTAGATCCTGCTTAACCCTCGCGGGCCAATTGTAGGGTGCTAAATAAATAAGGGCTTCCGTCGCGCCTTTCCCTCGTCCGCCCGCGAAAGCGCGCGTGTAAATGTCCATGCGTGCATGTGTGCGTGTGCGTGCCCTTTCTGCGCGCACCAGCCCGGAGGAAGGGGGCGAGAGATCTCGTGCGATGGGGAACGCGGCATAGTCTCGAGGCGAAGCAGTTTCCATCCCTCGGGGGTGCAATTAACAATGTTATCATCATGACGACGACGCGGTCAGAACGAAAGTGTCATCCCCCACGCGCTCCTCCAGGGAGGATCGATGATCAATTCCCTCGTTCTCTCTTTTTCTTCTGTTTTTACATTTCTCCCTTTGATAATTCCTTCCGTATGTTTCTGATCGCGAAATTCGATTCCACGTTCGCTGCTTACCGTTCACCTCCTCGAGCGGTTGAGGCAACGTCGTCGACAGTGCCGGTCCGGCTGTCCATCCCAATATCGCATGCGGGGGTGGTGGCAGCGTCCCCCTATTCAGGTTAGGATGCATAGCCGGCAGCATGGCTGTGTGTTCCAGGAATTGCTGGTACGTCGTTGGCATGTCATTGACCGTCGGCAGGACTGTCGTAGCACCTGAAACACGGATTTCCGGAAAATACGTTATTAGTTTTCTTTCAAACAAAGCATTGTTTTTCTTCACGGGCTAGGGATTCGGGATTAAGGGGTTCGCGATAACAAAACGATGTTCCACTCTAATCTCCTATTCATCGAATTGCACGGATTCACGCGATTAATGAACGTGGAATACAAAGCTCTACTGAAAGGTAATCTCTGTATTACCTTGCACGTCCGCCTCCTCGTGCGACGGCTTGGCATCGTTCAGCTCCAAAATGTCGCTGATGGCGAAACCGGACGTTCTAGATGGCATCTTCATATTCTCCAGTAATCTGCAATCGAAAGTTTCATTCGGATGTATAGCATAATTCTATAGAATTGTATACGATAATAATAACTCTACAATCCAATCTCGAGAGACACTAGATAATGATATCGACTCTCTCTCTCTCTCTCTCTCTCTCTCTCTCTCTCTCTCTCTCTCTCTCTGGCTGTCCTAAAAAAACATGCATGCACACTTTGCGGGCAGAAAGTCGCGAGTCGGAAAGTCGAGCACAAAGATCACTTTTTGACGGAGCGATCCAATCTTCGAGGCCGCCGTTCCGTCTCGGAAGCCGCCTGACCGCCCGATCGTCAAGAAGCCACCGGGCCCTTTTAAGACCCGATTAGGGAAGACATCTCCGACGGCACAATAGCCGCGCGCGTTTGGTCACAAGCAACCTGTCCGCGGACCTGCGAGCATAGAGGCGAATTTTTGGGTCCGCTCTCGCTAAGCCGTGCGCGCCATTATCACGGCACGTTCAACCACGCTTCCCATACATTTCCGAGCAGCGCTCTTTGCGCGGATGTTTCCCGACAAGCTTCTCGAATCGTTTCCGACCTACCGCCGTCATCGAGAGGTCACACGGTAGGCAGAAGAAATTCTTGCGCGCGCCCCGATACAAATACAATCTCTCGATACGATTTTGTATGAGTAGCTTCGATCTCGAACGCGATTCGGATGCGATGCAAACGTCGGAGGGTGATGTTGCTCACTGACAGAGCTATGGAAATTGAATTGGAACATAAGAGGAGTGAGATCACCCCGGCTACCTCGCGAGAAGCTGATAATTATTCAGAAGCACTGGCATTGAAATCGCCCGCGATTTCAATCCCTCGCGGATAGGGAATTCGTGCCATCCCGATCGCTGCACAACCTGCGGCTACCGCAGATGAGACTTTCATCGAGGAAAGTAATTGCGCACAGTTGCGCGATAATTAAGCAAGCGGTCCTCGAGATATTCCGCGCGAAAGTGCATAATTCCGAGAAGCGTACTTCCATGGAAAATGAGAAAGAGATGTTGAAGCATCGGCGATTATCGATGAAATTAAGAGTCACATTAAGAGACTCTAACAGGATTCTGAATCTCTCAGATTTCCGTTAATACCGCGTATCGACGAGACTTCAATATTTAATGGCGTTGGGAATTAGAAACATGTCTCGTCATGTAAACACTTTTCGAGTGCTTTAGTGGCGACTCTTCGATGTTGCGTGTAACGTTCGATCGACAAGCGTGTTCGTCGTGGGTATCAAGGATACCGATAACCAACCGGATATCCAGCGATATCGCACGATAGTGCACGATATAGCTTAATGAAGCCACGTGTAAGAATTCGAGAGCCATCAAAATCTCTGATCGATCGTGTAAAGATATCGTTATCGAGCAGGCTTTTTATTTATCTACTGGACACGCTTATTGTTTATTAATATACATTCGTTAACGTAATCATTATACCATGTTTTTTCTACACGATACTTGACGTTAGCGACGTTAGCGAGGAGATAAATTTATTATTACAGATATACACTGCGTATACACATGCGTGCCATTCTTTATTCTCTTGACGCATTGTCTATTGAAAAGATTGAAAGGGAGATCTGAGGAATTGCTTGGTAATCCAATAAAGAGGAGGCATGAATGTTCCGTTTGTATCTTATTTACCTGGTATTTAGTAACTGGCTGTACCAGACATGATTCAAGAGACTGGCCGGATAGGGTAACAGCGGCCAGGGTAAAATTTTATTCTTGTCCGCCATTTTGAGAAGCTATCGAGAGGATTGTTGCCGGCAACAGTCAGCACACGTTACATTCTTCACTGACCGTTTACATCCAGGTCTCTAACATCGCGAGCCTTCATTTATGATTCTTGCGCCTTGCTTTCTTGCTCACGACGAAGCGTATCGGGAATTCAAATTCGATTGCCTCTTCTCGATCTCGATACGATATCTCGCGATAACGGTTCCTCTAATCTGGTTTTCTCTCCCTTCTATACTCTCACTTTTCGTCACTCTCGTTACACAGCACTGTCATGATGATTCGAGCGTAAGTAACTCTGATCTTTCGCGATCGTGAAAGAGAACTGCAGCTTGGATGCACTACTGGATGAGAACACGTCCAGTCCGAGATAGCCCGATCACCGATCCCGATTTTGCGATCGCTTTTTTTCTCGAGACACTGTCGCGATCATAAGCCACTTTATCGCGCAACGTTCTGAGAAGAGATGAACACGAGGGGTTGCACAGGCTACCGATATTCCTTTTCGGCGCTGCTGAAGGACTCTCCTTGTAGTTTTTGAGTGTCCTCCACGAGCACTTGACGACTAGTGTTCCCTACCTCCGTGCAGTTTCGCTTGTCAAGCACCCTCGAGGCACAGGGCGGTTCCACAGTGGGGGCGGGGATTTCGCCTTCATCCCTCCAGGCAATTCGCTCCTAGTCGCCTCGTATCCCACCCCGCTGCGACATCAGCGGTATCTTACGGAAAGTTGCCGAGGGAGAAGCTCGAAACGAGAACGAACGGCGTTTCTCTTTCGTTCTTTCTTTGTTTTGTTTTGTTGTGTGAATTTTGTTTCTTTGAGCGAGCAGATAATGCGACGATAACGCCGCGACGAGAGGACAGTCATTGATTCTGCACTCTTCGGGCGATTTACTTGGATCGAACTCGATTCGTTAAATCTTTAAGGTGCCAATCAGCCTTCATATTACGAAGTGAAAGTGTAGAAAGGCCGCGAGTGGAGTAAATCAATCCTTCTCACGCGCGAGCAAAATTCCTCTGGCACGGAATTTGCCAGTTGATGAACCGTAATAAGAAATGAAGTTTCTTGCTTTGACAAATTTCTCATGCATAAGACAGCAGACTCGCTATTTTTCTCTTCTTTCTTTTCTCGGAATTCTAGCGCAACGTTTCAGCCAATCGATTGATCACTCGGGATACTTGTGACTGTATTTATTTATTTACTCTCTTTGCCATAATCTGACGAAATATCGTCATTTTCGCGATTCGCGAATATCCCTCCGTCGTGGGGCTCGTTGCGCGACTGGTAACATTACCGGGTAAGTTACCCGAGGGGTGGTGCCATCGATCGACCAATAGGATGCCCGTGCGTCCAGGAACCCTCGCCCGGCGATCCGGGGGTTGATTTCAATCCAGCCCAGCGAACCAGCCAATCGCCGTGCTTCATCGATCAGCGGGCTTTTTACACCAAGAGCATACTTTACGTCGAGTGTTAATGTGAAAGAGCATTAGCGGTGCTTTTACTGTGTCATTTCGATTTTTCACTCGCCCTCTCTCTCCCCCACCCTTATCCCGGGGCACCCGAGCTTTCCTTCTTCCCCCTCCTCTAGCCCCTCTCTCTCTCTCTCTCTCTCTCTCTCTCTCTCTCTCTCTCTCTCTCTCTCTCTCTCTCCCCTTGCCGTGGCATTCAGATCGCCGCCGATTGATACGAAAAACTGGGTTAGAAGCGCGACTTACATTACGTCCAACTGTTACACGAACGATACGTATGATCGATCAGCTAGACCATTCTCTTTTAGGAGGCGGTTCGTTCGAAATCGAGGGATGCGAATTCGAGTTTAATTGAGGGAACAGATAACAGAGAGACCAGAGCATGTTCTCACGCGTATATCAGTGAGACAAATGCGATCCATTTCTTTGTATCGTGTGCATCATTAATCCTTCTTTTCTGAATGTAACAGCGTTACGCTCTCATTAGGTCGATGATGAAACACGTGAGTAAACACGTGAATAAATTTCAATGGAATTGCGGAAGGTGCGGAGACAGATCGACGATCTCGGTTCGGATCGAAGCGAGAATTTAACGAACCGAGTAACGAGTAAACGAGTAATGAAGAAGGAAACGAAGGAAAAATCTCCGAATCTCTGCCATGTGATCGACGAGACGGTCAAATACGGAATTCCGCACGAAACAGCGCAATTCGGCCGAGGGAGAACGGCGGGCGGTCAACTTTGCAGCACGGACATTTATTAAGCGCGTCTGCATTCCGTGACGATCAGCTCTTCTCCTCTCCCTCTCCCCTTCCTCTCCCTCCCTCTCTCTTCCCCGTCCCCTCGCGATAAACGACGACGACGCGGGCGCGCGAAAGAGAGAGAAAAGAGAGCGCCATGCTCGGCGACAAGGCTGACCTGATTTCTTTTTCACACCGCCCACTTATTATTCGCGTGGATTATGCACTCGGACGGGGGAGCGGGGGAGAGGCGGGCGGGCGGGCGATAGATAAAAGGAGGAACGCGTCGTTTCGCGATGATACGCGTTCGGCGCGCGCGCGCGCGTATCGGAATTGCGCGCATTAAAAATAATTCCATGAACTCACGATCGGATCGGATCCCCGTGACCTCTTTCCATTTCGATCCCGCGGATAAACCGCGGGTAAAACGTAATCGCGGCGGTAACCCGCGCGCATTAGATGATCGTATCGGCTATCGATCGCTGAAAATATCAAGATACTGTCGATGCATCGTCATCCCCCGCATTACGCGATACAGGTCACGCATGTGCATGTTTGTAGATTAGGGGAGACGGATGCGTTCATTCGAGCATTCCCTAATGCGTCGCCAACGTCTCTTTCCGCGGGGATGAATTATTAAGGGAATATCTGGCCGCTCCGTTCTCCAGCAGAGACACATCGCACTTTTGATCTGCGGATCAAGCCGACGCTCTGAAATTGATGATACGTCCGGGAGTCGTTGATGCTGAATCGCTGAATGGAGCCGCAGGTTGTATCCAATCGCAAGGAGAGATGTCCGTGTCCGAATGCGGACACTCACAATAAATGCGTGCGTACCGACGGTAGCAGCGACGGTAGAAAATGGGTTTTCGAAAGGCACGATTCAGAAGCGTGGAACAGGTAAGGGGACAGGGCCGACGATGGAGCGAGTTTCCGGTTTATTCAGACCGGTCTTCTTCATATACAATCGCGCGGCTCCTCCACACAGAAAGTCAAAAAGTGCGGAAGAGGGTGGAGACCCAGGGACTTTCCTGATTTTCTCATAGCCGCTGGTCCTCAGCCCTAGATTTATCTCCGCGAAATAATACTCACCGATCGACTACCGGAAGCCGAGAGACACCTGTGCTTCCCAGCGATCGAGAGCTGGCCTTCGGTCATTTTATCATCGAATTGTTGCGATCGTACGTGCGATTTAATGATAATCTCACGAATTTGCATGTGCGATTAAGATCCTCGAAAGACAACGGGAAGTTCGAGCGATTAATATGTAAATGTCACGCGACGTGGATTAAAATACCCCATGTTTTAGATTCCTAGAAAAGCGCCATACAAAGAGGAGCCTTTTCCATGTGCAACGTGATATTACATCGACGCCGTATCGACGCTATATTCAGCGAAATGTTGATGACGATTCGCGCTCGGCAGAAATATCTGCCAAGCATGGTAAATACTTTATGGAGGGTTTGCAAGGGCTCGGGAGCTTCAAACGTACCGATACATGCAAACAGCTCACCATAGTTGCACCGTCTAACTCGGTTAGAATCGTGTTCGACATGAAAAACAGACCCGGGGGATGCTCGTTGTTTTTCTTCCTCTGGTTGCTCCTCTTCTCGACCTCCGCGCCTCGTCCCGGAAGTCCCTAGCGGGAAAAAATGGGGGGTTCCCCGGGCTCTCTGGGCAATCGAGCAACATTTGCCGTGCTCCCACGACTGTTTGGCGATAGCTGTGCCAACTTGTTTCGAGCACGCAACCCAATTTGTCTGCGTCTCATTGTTTTACTGCTCCTTCCCCCCTCTCTCTCTCCCTCCTTTCCCCGTCGCCGTGCAGCCGTTCCCCGCTCTCTCTACCATGAAACTCCGTCGGGATTGGGACGGGGAGACGGGGGTCGCGCCGCGAATTATCGCGACCCTTCAATGATCGAGTGGAGTCTTCTTCGGGCTTTCTGGTCTAATAACGTTTCCGGATCCGCATGCGCGATCGTGTCGCGAATCACGCGGCAAAAAGACAACAAAAACGGCGTTTCGGGAAATCCTCGGGTGTTTCTTGATCTTTTGACAAAACTCCGACAGCAGGGGTAAAGTATGAAGCAACATCGTTCAGATATCTTGTCAAGGGATAATCTCTGTTCTTCTCTGTACTGGTTAGCACAGAGAACGATCACTGCTCTCAGCGATGAGTCATTGCTGGTTCCGTGTCCTGGTAGCGGTAGAAAACGCTCGAATTCAGCATTATTGTACTACATTAAGGCTTATCGCGATTCGTGGAGGGATTGTACAAAGTATCTTTAATCGCCATGCTTGGATTATTTAAAAGATTCTTCTTGCGTTCGCTATCTTTGTTCTCCATTCTGCTTAAAGTAGGCGATTGGCACTTTGGTCGGTTTACATCTCTCGGAGAAATCTCGAAAATGATTCCGAGACGAGAAACATCGAAATCGTGGAAATCCGAAAGGCAAATCCAGCGTCGCTTGTGGAAAACGATCAGATTAACTCGACCGAGAAGGCAGCGTACCATTCTCAGACGGCGGATTAACTCGATGGTCGTCTCACTGGCTGGCACGTTCGTTTATGTTAAACGCCATAACGATCCTTGAGAATTTCCATGGACAGCGCATCGCCAGCACGTAACGTTCGAGTTCATCTCGCGTTCCTTGCGACCGCTCGAGAGGACCCTTTGATCTCATCTCTCCTCGATTAAATGAAACAGAGAATTCTGTAGCTCGATTTCTCTCTCTCTCTCTCTCTCTCTCTCTCTCTCTCTCTCTCTCTCTCTCTCTCTCTCTCTCTCTCTCTCTCTCTTTCTCTCTTTCTCTCTTTCTCTCTTTCTCTCTTTCTCTCTTTCTTGCAAATATTAATTCGCCGACCATCTCGAAGCTGGCCACAACGAAGGGAAAATGTTCGGTAAAGTCAAAGCCCAGCTTCGTGGAAACATTTACCGGGCGAGTGGCCACTTGACACCTTGAATGCCGCACCCTTGGAATTCGGCTGTTTCGGAAACGTGCCCCGATGAATAGCCGTTCGCCGGATATTTGCCGGATATCTCGCCATTAACATCACAATATCGATACCTGCCGGCCAGCAAGAAACACCCGAGGCTGCAGCGGCGATCATTATTTAGTGCCGGTACGTGTCGAGCCGACCAGATTTTCCCGCGAGTGTCCCTGAGGTACCTCGGCCCTCTGATGCGAGTGCGGATCTTCCACGAATTTTCCATTCACCAACATGGGATCGTCTGGCCCACGCGTGTACGTGTGCGTGTGTGGTATAGAAACTTGAATTATCGTCAATGCTCGGCCATTAAGTCATGGAGTTGTCGGGATAATGATTCTCGAGTGCCCGTTTCAAGTGGTCGCGTACCATAAAACGAAGACACCGAGATTCATCATGGCTTTCTTTCATCTCGATCCTCCTCGTTGAGATCGGAGGTCTGGCACTCTGGCGTTAAAGAAAAGGGAAACGGAAAAGAATAGGGAAGAAAAGAAAAGGTAAAACGTTACAAGACTAATGTCATTGTGTCACACGTGTCATCCTAATGAAATCGATGATCTCAGATGCTTTGACGAGGGAAAAACGAATGTCGCGGAGCGTGTCTGGCACGCAGAATGCTAATCCGAAGTTAATCCGAAGTTAATCATTCCTTGTATTAAGACTCGCTACGCGACTTTCGCGAATTTTCTGCGTATCCTGAACACGAAACGTTCGTTAAGAAGTCAGTCACGAGGAAGCATCATCTAATACTAGGCTTACTATTAACATCTGCTCAGTTTTTATCGACGCGATCGATAACAGAGCTATATTCTCTCTCTYTCTCTCTCTCTCTCTCTCTCTCTCTCTCTCTCTCTCTCTCTCTCTCTCTCTCTCTCTCTCTCTCTCTCTGTCCTCCCATTCTCTCTCTTTCTCTCGCAGCGTTTGAAATATCTCCGACACGCAGCTCTCTCGAAATCGCTTGACTTCAGAAAATGCCAGCGGAATTCGGCAGGACGAGAGGACAGGACGCCGGGAGCTTTACGTTCATTCATGAAATCGGCACAAAGCGGGCCCGGCATGAATGAACGTAGTACGCGGCGTAGTGGCAGTCGGACGACGGGTGGGCCCCGAGGGATCACGACACTCTTTTACTATTTTTATTCAAGAGGCCCGTGGAGAGAAGGGTTCCTCTTCCACGAAACGGGCCACCTTCTTGTTTGACCCTCGCATGTGACCTAGACTCCGCAGGGCTCGTTAAAGACCACCAGCCGCCACTTTAAGCTGTCGATCATCCGAAATCACGGTTTTGAATTAATTATGATTCCATATTAATTGGCAGCTCCTTATCGCTTTTATTGTTGCAGTATAATACTAATCGACAGCTCCTTATCGCTTTTATTGCAACATAATAGTTAATAATCGTATGCCTGTGCGAACCTGAAGTGAATCGCGCTTATTAATCGATCAATCTCTCCTGCTCCCCCTTCCGCTCACTTATGAACCTATCATACTCTTCAGCGCATCTTCTAGCACGCTGGATACCGAGAAGCAAGATCTTCCCTTTTAATACCCTACTGGTTTCTCCATGAACCGAACAGATATCCAAACGCGATAAAACTAAACTAGAATGTTTGGCAGACGCATCGTTAGCGTTCGCGCAGAGCCAACGGCGATTAAAACGGCAACACGCGTCGTGCGTTAAACGATCGTTCGATTCGCGGATGCAACGAACGAGCGAGTAAACGAGGCGGCAGTAAAATCGTATCGCAGCGAATACGATTAATCCGAAATTTACGATGGAAACCAACAGGTGTCGGCGCACCGGCTGGGCCCTTTCGCTTCTCGCGCGCGCGCATGTGTGTGTGTGTGTGTCCCGGCGTGTAACAAGGCGTACCACTCTACGCCGAAGGATTCGCTTAACCGATATGCGTGACTGCTCTTAAACGTTCGTTTCCGGTTTCCGGCGCTATCCGCTTAATCAGATATGTTAATCGCCCGCGCGGGGAGAGGAGAGGGGGAGGAGGAGAGGAGGGCGCAGAGAAGGTTGCTTTCCCGGCATTTTGCGAGATCAACGAAAGCTTTCTCTTCCCCCCCCCCCCCTCTCTCTCTCTCTCTCTCTCTCTCTCTCTCTCTCTCTCTCTCTCTCTCTCTCTCTCTCTCTCTCTCTCTCTCTCTCTCTGTTCCGATGTTACATTGGAAGAACAGAAGGACGAAATGGACGTTAAGAGATCAGGAAAGTTAACTCTCGTGCTCTCCGTATTCGAATACGAGACTTAACTCCGAAACCGAACTCCGTTGATCGCACAATCGCGCGCTCATCAGAAGAAGCGAGCGACCTCTCAGTGTCTTCGCCTTTGCTACCTGTAATCCTCCTCGTTGCTGACGTAATCCGGCGGTATCAGATGCCAGGAAGCGTCGTAACAATCGTCGTATCCGGCTGCCATTTCCCTTGCTGGCCCCGTCGATTAAGCAAACGCGCCCTGTCGTCCGACAGAAAAAGGAAAGTCGAGGGGTGTCCCGCTGTCGTCAAAGTCCGAGACGTGGTCCACGGGGAGCCAGATGGAAAGCAGAATTCCTCTGCAATTTCTGTGCTTCGTGTTTCAAGCCTCGTCGCCGGTCCTCCTCCTCGACGAGATTCGGGCACGATTTATCTCGTACTTTGCGTTACCTCGAAGACTCTGCGAGTTGTCCGGCCGGGAATGGCATCGCGCTTCTTCCGAGAACGAGGATCTCGCGCGGATTCCGTTTCTCGCGGAATGAGGGCGGAGGAGAGAAAAAGGAAAATAGGAAGAAAGAACAAAGCGCGGTCAACTATCGCACATCTCCGATGGATTTTCCGACGTGGCGACTCTACCTTACCTCGTGCTTTTATCGCGCGTATTGATGAAATCGAGTAGCCAACGCGACCATCGGTAGATTAAAAGAAAGCAAAAAAAGAAGAAGAAGAAGAAGAACTCGGTACGAGAGGCGCGAGAGGATACGTCGCGCGAGCTGTGCGATCCCGAACTGTAAATCTCACTGTTTCCTCATCTCCGGCTAGTGAATTCTACTCGGAAAAGGAACTCGCCGCACTCGAGTGTGGAATTCAATTGGAGATTAAGTTACTTTCGGAGAGTACACCGAGTAAGCTCCCGTCCAACTCGAGAAAACCGTCTCACTGAGAACTATGTAACGATATATCGATCACCTATATATTGTATCAAAAATATGGCTACCTGATAGGAGCTCCGGCAACGTTATCTGGGGTGATAACACCCTACACAAGATTAGTTTGACTACCGCAAATCGTAGCGCCGAAAGAGGACCGAAATATATTATCGGCTCTCGTCGATCCTCGATCCAGAAAAACACATTTGCATTTACACAGTAATAAAATATTAAATATGTAAAAGAATTTAAGTAATCCTGATAATCAGCGTAATTTCTCTTGCTGTTCTCTCTCTCCCCTCTCCCTCTCTCTTTCTCTCTGTCTCTCCCATCCGATCGATCGATTCGTTCGATCTGTTCGATCCGATCTCTCACACGGCGATACACGGTGAACAAAAGTCTGCTTTATAAATCGACGCATTCCGATAAAGTCCGTGTTAATTAACAGGCGAGTCGTATATCACCAGCGGACCTAAGCCGCAAGTAAGCTACGTATCTCGGAAATATGTGCAGCAGCGTTACGTATCGCGCGCGCGCGCACGGGCGGGCGCGTGTGCGTGTGCCACTTAAGAGAGATTAGAAGATAGGGGAACCTTATCGCCTCACGACTTCAGTCGCGAACGATATGTAAAGGGAAAAGAAGAAAGAAAAGGAAAGAAAAAGGCGAGGGGAAGAAAAAAAGAAAGAACGGAACGCAGATCGCCGCGTATCTGGTCACGTGGAAAATGATCTCGAGATTTCAGGCAGATAATGATCCGCGATCCAAGACAGCATTTTCCAAGACAGAGATCGGACTGGCGGTACGATAACGCGAACGTACTTTCATTATCAGTCTTGCTCGCGTTATTCCGGCCGATCATGCGATCGGCTTCCTTGCCCGCGTTATTGCGAGCATTCGATTGCCAGCGACGCATCCCGCGGAAAACTATGAAGATAAGCAACCGAGCTCTGAGTGTAAATGTATCGACGTGCCAAACGGCAGCCATGGAGAGATAATCGGTCAATTGTTACTGCTACTCGACAATCGCGGATGTACCCCACAATTTGTTAATGACAAGAGACCCTCGAGGTGAAGTATCGACAGCTTAAGCGACAAGTGCTCCAACCGAATAGAGCCTGCTACGAGTACACTTGATAAAGCAACGACGTTTCCCTCACTATCTGTATTTATTTATGCAACGGTTCGCAGATAACGCGCCGAACCCCGCCGCGTTTACTCTTTACAGTCTTCGTGCCTTGCATCGTCTGAAAGCATCGAATAATAACGACAGACATCCAGCGAGCCTGATCATTCCTCGCGATCATTTCAGCTTTCCATAATTCCGCAATAATTCAGCGCCGCTACCTCAGCGCGACTGATCGCTGAGCGATAGCTGAGCTCCGACTTGGATTTCCAGGACACCGTCGTGCGACATCGATTTATCTGCCTATCCGTGGCACATCCATGGCATATGGATCTAATCTCGGCTTATCGCTGGCGCGATAAGGGCGAGTCGCTGCTTGTCGCGAAAAAGGAAAAGAAGGAAAGAAAAAAAGAGGAAATATGGACACACGCTCGCGCTATCTATCTAATGATTTTATATGGAGAGCCGGAGCGCGTTCGTAATCGCCGGTGGAGGATCGATGTAATTTCGAGTAACGCAAAAGTTCGCGCTAGCTCGCGCGAAGATAACGGGATCGGGATCGCGCGAGGCTATCGATTGTTTTGCTCGATATCGATTTAGACTGCCACCGCTTTATCGTCGTCCGCTGCGAGAATGTAGATATCGCAATATTGCCGTTGCAGCCGTTGTGTGAAACAGAAAAGAAAGGCTCTTCCTTCACGATTGAATAATTTATTATCTTTACAAGAGTCAACAGTAGCGCATATTTAGCGATAACAATGTATATAAGACGACCTCAGGCAAATGTACACTCGCACAGAGAAGTGACATGTAATGTAAATAATTATAACTAATTATTGTTAATTATAATTAATTGGGGTCGTACACATATATATATAATGTATATATATATATATATATATATATATATATACATAAATTATAGGGCTACAAATTAAAAAAAATGGCTATAAAACCATAAAGTACTGTTGTTGATGACTCGCACTATGCATTCTGGAATGCATCTCGACGATCGGAATTGAAATGATTAAAATGAGCAAGCTTACATAATAGAGAACGAACAAACGAACGCGGCGACGACGACGATTGATGTACAAAGGACTATTACTGGAAAATATATTCAAATGATTCAAGTCACGTTCCTACGTCAGCTTTTATCGGCAGTTTCGTAGTTTCCCTACCGCGTCTAATATGAATCCGAAAAGAAATTTGCGTGCAGGATTACGATTACGTATATGATCGTACATCCAAATTTTGACTGTGTCCTCGCACTGGTAGCATAATAGTGTGTCAGTATGGCATATTTGATCCGGATGTCAAACGTGGTAATCATTTCTGCACATGTTATGTTATTACATACATATATATAATATCGAAGAAAGAGATCGGTTCAATGGCGTTTCGCAGAGTTTGCCAGACTTATCGTGCGCGTTTGCCTTCCGCACGCTCTAAGCACGATTGCGATCACAATTACATAATTATCAAGGCGGTCGCGACAATGTTTCGTCTAGTCAGGCTCCGATAATGCCGACATGCTTCGAACAAGCGATTCGCAGCGATGGAAGTCGCGCGGGGTTGAATCGCCCCTTAGGATCGCAGCTGTCGTCCTGAATCAACCTGTGCGCGTCCCTCGATACGAGAGAGAGAGAGAGAGAGGGAGAGAGAAAGAGCGTTCGCGAATGTGGAGCGCGAATGCGAGAGACGGTGGTCCAGTAGATCTTGCTGCTTTTTCTTTCTCTCCTTTCTTTTTCCTTCCTCTTGCGCCTGCTTGCGTCGTGCGAGCTATAATTACACATTATCGAGAGGAGCGTTCGATTGCTCGAGCAAACGCGATACCGCAGACTTTGGACAGAGCGTCCGGACGCCGGCGCGACGCATCCAGATTCCGCAATAATTGACGAATAATCATCCCATCATCATGGGACGGTCGGGAATTTCCGTTCGAATTTCGTCCTCCGAGCTTTCGATCGGGGTCTTGCTCTTCGACAACCCGATATCGCTCTTGTATCTTGCGGATCGCGCGCGACGACGACCAGATATCGCTTATAACCGAGCTGTGATTCCTATCGATTGCGTAACTCTTCGATGACGTACGCGATGCGGCGCGATATTGTATCACCGATAGCGATCTTCTCTCTTGCGAGGCGAAACCTCGAGCCATCCCTCTCCCCCCCCCCTCTCTCTCTCTCTCTCTCTCTCTCTCGTCCCTCTTTCTCGTTCTTTCGTATCTTTTACACATACATGCACAGCCACACGCACGTTCCCCCTTCTTATTCTCACTCTCTATCTGTCTATTTATTTATTTATTTCTCTTTTTCTTCTATTTTTTGACCGATCAACTATTTTCTCTTGCGATTGCGACCCGTGCGTTTACCCTTGTGGGCTTTACTCACGTTTGTGTTGCGCTTCTCTGCGACCGCAGGTTTGTTGGTCCTCTTGGATGACTTCGAGTCTGTCGAAAGAAAATATCGATTCTTTGAGACGATGAGAGAAGTTTTTTTTCGTCGTTGTATAGAACGACGCGGCGACAGATAGCTTTAACGCCGACTCGCGCAGAGCCGCGTAGAATTGATTATGTACCTGAAATCATCGTTTCCGAGACGAGACGTACCTCGCCTTTGATAAACTGGCTTGTCTTCGCGATTTCTGCCGAGAGAATCAATGATCAACAATTAGTAAATGATTAATATTAATACGATTTTATTCATTTGAAGCAATACAAACTTTGGCTATGCCTACAGTCGACGAGTTTCGATCGGAAGACCGGCAATAGAATCTTGCAACGAAGATGGCAGTACTCTCACAATACTTTTCGCTACTTTCGGAGTATCGATATCAATCCCATAAGAAAGTTCCTCTATGCTTCTGACATATCGCGATATACGCGACCGAGTTCCGTATTGTCAGCTTTCGCTGGAGGCAATCGTACGGTGTACCATCAACCCTGTGCGAGGCGATACTGATCTCCTCTCGCGTGAAAATTTCGCATAAACATGGGGAGACAACCACAATCCAGAATCAATTTCGTACCGAGTACTGCTACGACACGAACAAACGATCATGCCATCTTCTCGTTTGATTTATTACCGCTGTGTTTCGATCGTCTCGCGTGTATCGAGGTCAACAATAAAATAAGACAAGAGAGAACGGCTTAAAACAATGATGCAATGAGAGGGAGAACGCGCCATCTCAACGATACGTTCGCTGAGATTCCTTGAATACCTCGAAGACCGACAATGCTCTATCCATGCACTCGTGTACCATGTGACCGCTATTCGGCGCATCATTCACTGATAATACTTAACAAACAATTCAATAACGATTCGATAGCAATCAATAATGCTAATCAATGATAAATCAATAATGCTAATAACAAGTAACAGTAATATTAATAAACAGTCTTTGCATACGATCAGAAGCTAGCAAGCACAACGTTCCAGATGTTCTCAGCGGTCGCCCGGCGAACAAGCGGAAGTTCGCTCTCCGCGATTCCGGAAGCGAGGGCACATGCGAGCAGCGGCGAAGCTGCGGGAGCGCCAGACAACGGCGTTAAAGGGTTCAGCGATCGCAAGTGATACAAGATGCAGGACGGAGGATCACTTACTGTCGGCGGTTGGTGTGCATGGCACCGAATTGGTGTGTTGGCATGGGTGTTCCTTCGGTACGTCGTTGTCCGAGGTGATAGGCGAGTAGAAGGTGAGATCGCCTTCCTGGCTGGATCGATCGGATGTGTAACATTCTAGCGAGTCGTGACTCCGCGAACTCGTGAGGCGACCGTCCGCCTTAGCGTGGCTTTCATCGCTCGACAGTCGCTAGATTTGTTGAACAAGCTCGTTGTATAAATTCGCGCACCTTAGGGTGATGCAGAAGGTTCGTCGCTTCTCGGTATCGTCATGGAACTGATCGACTCTGAAGCTCGGTAGAGTTCTCTAAATACGGTGCGCACATGAACTTGCTCGCACGTGACAGAGTATCGAGATCAGTGGCGATGAGTGAAAATGATCGTTTTGTCTTTCTCGTTATATGATCAACCTGACAAACCTTTTGCACGAACCTAATGCTTTTGTGATGGGCGCCATTCCACCTTATTCCTAAATTACCGCGCAACAACGCTCCTCGATAGCGGGCTAGCTCTTGTACCGCGCAGAAACGGGATATACGAATGTACAAAATTGTGCTCCTCTAGTAGATTCCGGTTTGTGCTGCTAACTATCTCGACCTTTCTTTGCGAGCCAAGTAAAAAACATAAGACGAAAGTTAACGCGATGTCTGCATAGACGTAAGGACTCTAAAGCTTCTACTTGCAGTTTACTTGAAAAATGTGATTTTCATGTGAAATCGTGAATCTCGTGTCGAACAATCAATATCTATTCGGTTGCTGTAATTACTCGTTCTTGTCCTCGTTTTAAGACAACCGTTTTAAGATAATCATCTTAAAAAGCGTTCTTTCGATGATTTAGTTTACCTGTGTTAAGGAATGCGCGGAATCCTCTTTGGGATTTTGCTTGGTTGCTTCCTCGGAGGTTTGCTCGGTTGCATGCTCGGAGCTTCGTTTGATTGCCTCCTCGGTTGTTTCCTCGGAGCTTTGCTCGATTGCCATCTCGGTTGCTTTCTCAGAGTTTTGCTCAACTGCCTCTACGGAACTTTGCTTGACTTCGTCCTCGGAACTTTGCTTAACCGTCTCCTCGGACCTTTGCTTGACCTCCTCCTCGGACCTTTGCTCGGATGTCCCCTCAGAGCTTTGCTCGGATGTCCCCTCAGAGCTTTGCTTGATTTCGGATTCGGAACTTTGTTCAACTATTTCCTCGGATCTTTGCTCGACTTTGTTCTTGGAGCTTTGCTTATCTTTGTCTTCGGAACTTTGCTTAATTGTCTCCTCGGACTTTTGCTCGACCTTATTCTCGGAGCTTTGCTTGAGTGTTTCCTCAGAGCTTTGTTTGATTTCGGAGTCGGAACTTTTCTCAACTATTTCCTCGGACCTTTGTTTGACTTCGTTCTTGGTCTTTTGATTATCTTCGCCCTCGGAGCTTTGGTTGTCTTCGTCCTCGGTTTCTTCATTGGCAAACTCTTGCTGTACTGCCTTATCGATGTTTAACATGAGAGTTTCGGTAGCATGCAATTCCTCGCATAAATCTGCTAGCCTGGACATTTCACTGGTTTCTTCAAGGATGGCGGAGATTTCTTCCGGAGATATGTCATCCTCAAAGTTCTCGATGGTGTCACTGCTATCGCTCTTCTCTCCGTTTAAAAACGGCTGAAAAAAATGATGAGAAAACCAATGAATAGATAATGAATTTTTTCTATCGTACGAGAACATACGTGCATGTGTGCTCTCTGTGACAACGGACGAAAAATATAAACGAAGCGTTGTCTAAAGGACGTATCGTCTTTAGGATATCTACTGACGAAAAAAAATCAAACCGTCGATTTTTCTTCGCGAATCGCGAATTCATCGCGGATATGGTACAACGTTCAGCGGTTATGACAGGCTCTAATCAAGACCAATGAACTGCTTCAACATGAAGCATCGAGATGCGTCCGCGTAAAATTTTACAATTATCCTTTTACACGATTAGTAATTGCAGAGATTATATTATTATGAAAATGAGTTACATAAACAAATCTCTCATCTTTGACATATATAATTTCTCTAAATACGAATAGAGAGAGAGGGAGAGAAAGAGAGAATTACTAAAGAAATTAATTAATGATTAATTAATAAGAAACTGAACGAGAAAATGAGAGAGAATATGGCCGGAATTGATTCTAAATCTTTTATGTGATCTTCATTCGCGTGAATTGAAGAAATATTTGGTAAATTCTATTTTTAGATCTTACATCGAAATCTTTATCATTAACATCATCCTCCTCAGCAAGTCGATCAATCATTTCATTCAGAGACTCATTTTGCTTCCTGGGCGATTCTTCTGATTCACTAGAACTCGGCATGCGTTCGTGACAAATAAGATCTGCCTCTAATATATAGTCCACCAATTCCGGTGTAAATCTTTCTTCAATGAATGTATTGCTCGTATCTGGCGATGGATTCGATGACTTAAAGAAAGATTTCTCGTTATTTATCATCGAATATCCTGCCTCGCGAGATTACACGTTCGAAACTTCTAATCACACATAAGGTTATATACAAACCCCATCCAAATGACATGAATCTGCACAATGCGATGTACAAACGTAAGATTCCACAAACAGTAATAAACAGTATAAACAGTAATGTTAATTACGGCAGATCGGCGGAATTAAGAGTACGTTACCTGAGTGTTAATCTACTGAGATACTCGATAAAGAACATGAATCATCGAATTATCTAGAATTAATTGTCGACAAGCATCTATACGGAGGAGTAATTTGTCTCGTGCATGTTTTCCTTCAGCTCCAATAAATCCCGATACGCGAACAATCTCGCAGACCAATGACCAATGACCAATTCTACTTACTGCATTAAGACTGAAGGCACTATTGACGTGAATTCTAGTAGGCGGTGGTGACAGGGAGGGTTTGGATGCGTCCAGACAGGATAGGGTTGACAGTGTCAGGCGGATAGACCTGATCAGTGCCTTCCTGGCTCCGTGCATCGACAATCTCTTGTCCTATACCCATCACCGAGACTATTACCGTGCTAACTTTATTATCTTTCTGCGATAAAAAAAACGCCGCATTCGCTACATTTTACTGACGAGAAAGAGTCTCTTACCTCTCTACTCTGTGTATCCTTCTCTTCGTTTGTGCTTATGGCGCGTATACTCTCACGATATCTCTGCATGCATTTCACCTGTAGACCGATGACAATAAGAGATTAACAAATAGATATCTATAAATTGCAGACGATGTTGAAGGATCTTGAAAAGTATTCGTGAAATATAAAATCGTATTTGCGATCGAACGGCCGGATCGTGAAGACGCGTTCTCGCTTTTGTTCTTCTTGGCAGTCTGACGATTGTTGAAGTCGCGCAAATCACGACGGTGTAAAAAGGGAAAAAATAAAGACGAACGTACTATGTCGATAGAAGTGATTTCCGGATAGTTCAATATGCGAGCACCCAGGTTCAATGTCATTTTGATCGTACGCATGATCACTAAGCTCGGCAGAAATAGAAACCATGGCAATGGTCTCATATACTCCGACCTGGGGATGACTTCCCCGTCTTCTGAAATATCGATGCTGTATGTCAGCGGAATTGCTCGTTCATCGGTATCGGTCTATTTACAGACACAACAAACTACGGATACAGCATTATGCGCTTTAAGAATGCATCGTACCTTCGATTTCTTGGATGGGTAAGCTCCATTCCGCGCATTTCTCCACAATCCACAGCAAACTGTCGATGAAGTTGAACAATTTCTGGCTCACTGAGTTTCGTAACATGAACAAGCGCATCAATCGGAACTTCGACGCGATGTAACCCTCGTTAGACGTCCGATCAGTCGTCTAATGAACGAAAAACGGGTAAGACATTTATTCTATCAGTCAGTCAGCAATACGTTCGCAAAAATATATACTCGGATGTCAACTTACAACTGAATTTTGCTCCATGGCTATCTTCTCGCTGGTAGATCAATGCCTAGAAAAACATCAAGAAGCGAGACGTGAAATTCGAAGTAACTTTGAAGTCATGCGGCACCAAAGTTGATACACGATCGTATGGCATCCCCGAAAAACTTCCAAAGGGAACTGTCGTAGGTAACCGAAGGTTCACAATCGACGGTGACAAAGATTCTCCGCTTTCAGTCTTGGTGATTCTCAAGTTCCAACGACTCGATTGCAAAGTAGACAACAAAGAAAGCAACGAGCATACATCGCTATCGAAGAGGCCTTACGACCTCGTCTTATCAGGGTGCAATGCCAAAAGAAACTCCGACTTATTCCCATTGTAGAAACAATATGCACGTGATTGACACGAGTCAGAGACAAATTTAAGTTCGCATCCTGAAGAATACCGCTCTACCGTTCTATTACCGTTAGAACTTCAACGGACTCTATCGCGGGACATTAATCTAAACGCGTGTAGCCATGTAGCTGCAGTCGATGCAGCTACATCCGTGCACGTTAGATCTCAGACGATTATAGATATTTTGGGGAATTTTTATGACACTTTTTCTAAATGAAGAACGCTATTTGCGAGAGATCGAGGAATAAAAAGAGAGAACACGTCCATGATTTCAAAGACTTTCGCGAGAAACATCCCTGCACATGACCGAGTGAGGATAATTCAAAGCGGTAATTGAACAAGCGGATTCCTTAAAATTGCTTTATCGCTGACATTTTCGCTGCATACAAAGTTCGCGCAACTTATTTGATAATAGCAATCTAACGTTTCCCGACCGTGGATCAAGCTCAATAACCACATTGACGAGATAGCATGAAATAAGTTGTTGTAATCCCCTCTCTTCCGAATATTACAAGTATCTAGAGAAATGTTATGCGTGCATTATGCGATAAGATATGAATTAAGCGATGTGCATTAATAGATTTAATTACATAATTCTTATTTATATCGAATCCTGTTAAAGGCGCAAGAAAAATTCGTCGAATTGAATGTAAGAAGTGGAAGTTTCTCTTTGATCGCTTATCATAATTAACTAAATTTGAATTCTGGATTTAGAGAGCGCAAAGAGTATTTCAATGTCATTAATATATTGATAGAAATCTTCCGGATAGAATTTCAACTCAAAGCTCGCGAATATAATTAAGACAACATATGCAGCATTAGCTCACGTCATCATCTTTCTTTCCACTTCGAGAATTCGTCATTGAATAGAATGTATCTTGGATAATCGAGTATTTCACATATGACACAATATATTTGCATCTGTGCACCGTCTAGTAAGACCATACTTCGACTATTATCGCCTTATTCATTTTTCACATTGCTTCGTTATCGTAGTCACGATGTTTGCTTTTTCGGTTTTTATCGTGTTTTCGTCCGATCCAGTGCAACAGGTCTTGTTGACCGTCAAATCTTGCACCGCGTATCAGCGCAAGAGAAAGAAGAACCGAGTTTCATTGGATTTTGTGTTCGCCGCATGAATTAACTCAGGGCAACGTGAACATTTTAACGAGAGTTAAAATCATACGTAATACCGTAACAACAGACGTAACAGATTATTTTCCTTCATTTTTATATATAGATAATGTATTTATAGATAAAAACAAGAATCTTTAACTGCAAACATTATTTATCAATATTCTTCGATTATATCCATATTATTTTATGATCGAAATAGTCGAGTGATCTTTATGTAATCCGTCTATTTCCGTAAATGTAATTATGTAATCATTCATATGGTAATTACTGAACGAGAGAAAGAAAAAAAATTAAAATATAAATTACTAATTACACATGCAGTTCGTTTATCTCCCTTTGACACCGTTAATCAACGAATTCGTTATACAGGCTCATTTGAAATATCGAAACAAACCTCGGGTTAATGTCTACAATGTCTATTTGGCAAGTCGAGGTATATACATGTTTAGGTCAGAAAGGACAGACTTTGAAATAGCATCCCACACTGGTCAATGTATAAATTTCCAGTTGTTGTTGATGCTACTTATTCGTTATCCATCATAGAAATTTAATGAATTTTTCTTCGACCAATACAAAGTACAATCCACAAAGTATATCCCATGAAAAGCGTTTTTATTATTACTATTTTATTATTTAGTGTTTTATCTAGATATCTATTATCTTGACATGTAACGCAAAGCATTACTTTCGTTATTCAGAATTGCCTTAAATCAAACAATTTAAATGTCGTCGACGACATGGTCGATTACCTCGTTGAAGACACGAAGAATGGGCAGCAATTGCTGCTGCCGACAATGATCTTTATCCCAACAATATGATCCTACCAACGTTTCAGGCTGGCGCCCTTCGCAGTTGCCGGAGAAATCTGTATTCTTAACGAGTTATTCGATCGCGCGCGAAGCCCAGACTCGCAACTATGAGATGCTGAGCGCAAACTGGGAAATCAAAAGTCTCAAGTCTCATGAACAGTAGCGTAACCACGCGCGATTAAACGGGCGTAAGTGGTGCTTAAAGCCTCACTGGGCCATTCGGCGTCCAGAAAGAAAATCAGAGAAACGAGAGTTTCGATTTGTCCCAATCGAAGTCAGAAAGCCGTTGTTTGCCGTTGTTTCACATATGGAGCACGAGAGTTGTCGAGTGAAAGACGCTTTATGAAACAATTTAATACCAGTTCTCATTTTCAGCCATCTGCGATGAATTGCAGTGGAGATTTAGATTTTGCCTTGATTTTTCCTTCGCAGCTTCAATTAGAAGATTATATTCAGGGAAGTATCGATTGATACTTCTGAAGTGCGAGATATTATAATTCAAGGATCCGAGAAATCCGCATTCAGGTCGGTTTTATTAAACGTTTATTACATCGGCATTAAAATTCGAAATTTTGAAGCACATATGCGCGTGTACAGAGCGATGAACAGAGCGCAAGCCAAATTGTATCCCTCCTCCTCGGAAACTTAATAAAGACATAGTATGTAAGTGCGAATTACATCCTAGTCGAATAACTATTTCACAATTATCGTCGCTTAAAATTAATCCGATTCTTACGCTCCTATGATCAATGTCAACCACGACAATCGAAACCGATGATGTCGAAAGCATATACGCGTGCGCACATACACGTAAGCTTTCGCATGTGTCTTACATGCCGCAGCTTCACTTTGCCCCTCTCAATCACATTTGCTTACCGAACGTAGTCCCGTAAAATCTTTGTTCTTCCTTTTTCCCTTTTATGAAAGTAAGACATACTCGCATCGCGTCATAACTGGCTTCTACCGAAGAAACGCTTCGCGCTTATTCTCGATACGATTTTGCGTATTCTGCCGAAATCTCAAGTTCGCCGCGTTTTAAGGCCATTATATCTCGAGAGACTGTCATGGATATGCAAGCATGATCGATGCTCTTTCTCTTTCCTAGAATCGATTTGTATAGGGGTAAACGTTAATAGATGAATCTTTCAATACAAGTTCTAACTTTAATTAATCTTTCACACCTTCATAATCCAGTAATCGATTGCGTATAAGCGTACCGTTTTGTTCTCGCAGTCTGCCTTCACGAAGCGCACGCTCTCTAATTTTATCGAAATCAAAGTAATTGCATTGTATATGTAGTGCTCGCGTTGTTCTACGAATTGTATGTTACGCAGTAGCTTGGCGCCTTCGTGTTGATAAAATCACGTAGACAGAATGACAATGAGCGGAACTGAATATCGATCGTTGATACATGTGATTTATTCCGCTGACGGTGAGAATCCACTGATTCGCGCAAAGCCACTGAGTCCATCGGCTACTCACATTGCACATAGAAAACAGCTTGAAACAAATTGAGCAGATATTCCCGGCCGAATCTCTCAGGCAGGGTTCTACAACACCTTAGATAACTGCAGGCTTTGGAGGACAAGAATCATTGGCGGGAGCTTCGTGATCTCTTTATCGACGCAAACTTAATACATTTACAAACAAAACACTCACGCATTAAAAAAAAGATAGTGTAGTTAACGTAAATCGCTACGTAACAGTAAGGATGCGGATAACTTTAAATAGATATCAGTATCCATAAATTTGCGGCAATTCGAGAGCCATTGATCTTCGGAATCCTATTATCGTAATGCTATAAGAAATTGTAAATAACTTGTAAAAGATTACTAATCGCGATTTCCCTCTCTCCCTCTCGTTCTTTTTCGTCAACGGCCGCTAAGTAACAAGTTATTCAAGTGCACTACTTGACTGATGTCTATCCTAATGTCGTGCGATTCTTAATGATTCTTAATGAATTTTTATTAACAAAACGAGAATGCACAATCTGCTAATTGCTGAATTCGCTATGCAAAGTAGCTTAGTAATAACGCAAGGGGTATTGATGCTGGCTCCACAGGCATGATAAAACTGAAACGCACTTGGATAATTTGCTGTTGTTCAGTACTTCGATTACTTGCGATCCGTAAATAAAAAAGGTTAATATTCTTCTTCGTCGTCGGGCGCAAGTCCGTCACCTTCCAATTCCTCGGGTGGTGCAAAACCGTCCTAAAAATACCAATAGAGATCTTACGTAACGCATTTGTTCATAAAGAAAGATTTTCTTGCAAATTCATTATCATGTAATGAGTTTACAATTTATACAATTATATGATTGTACAAAATAGTATAATATGTACAACAAAATATCAGCATTAATTTGACAAAAGGATGAGCATGCAGAAACAACAAAACCATAAGATTTCGAGCTTACAAAGATGAAAGCTACAAATATAGTTATATGTAGCTTCAAATTAATATTCTATTAGAATAATAGAAATTTTATACACTATTTAATCAATTTGAGATTAAAATAAGATTAATAAAATTAAAATTAATATCTCAAAACATAAAATGATGAATATATATATATATACATATATATATATATATATATATTATTTATCATTTTATATACATATATATGTATGTATATAAAGACATGAGGGCTGTTAAAATAAAACTACTGATGTCTATAATACGCGTATGATATATCGTGCGATTAAGATCTAACGGTACATTGAAGGAAATCTCTAATTAAAAAATTAGATAGAACAATCACAAAATTAAGTGCAAAAATACTTTTAACATCACGGCACAGACTTCGCTCTACACCTCTAAAGTTACATATGTTAATTATCAAATTAACGATCAAATCGCTCAAAATGTTTATCTAAAATATTATTACCTTATTAGGAAAAACGCGGCTGTTACGAAAATTTTAAAAAGGATGCTAATAAGTATCATTCGCAGTTTTCGCTTCCTTTATAGCCTGGAATAATATTGCAATATCACATGGTCTCACAATATAAGCCTTAATTAAAACTCTAACTCTGTCTTTTTCATTATTTTTGTTTACATATGTAGAGAAATTGAAATTAAATTATATAATAATCGCTACATCATGATGTAAGCGATTGAAACATAGAAGTGCTTAATGCTTCCTCAATAAATGATAATTCTAGCTCTCATGTCTTATATAAAAATCAACGTGTTTATTAATGAAAAAAGCAAGTAAGATCTTTGCGATGAATGCATCATGTGCATTTGTATGTGCAAACAAATGATCTAAACTACAGAACCAATTAAAGATTGAAAAATTGAAATGAATTACCTCTGTTGCATAAAGGACTTCTAAAATTTTCTGTACAATAGGTGGAGGATCACCGCCATTGTCGCAATCTTGGCACATGACTTCTATGTCACGTAATTTTCCAAAATAAAAATCTCTCTCCTTCTCCAAACCTTCGACTGACATTTTTAATTCTACCAACTAAAATGGTTTATTAATTTTTATTAGAAAGTATATGTATAAAAAGATTAATAGAGAAGATTAGAATGGTTGTACCTGTGTACTGAGTTCTTCGATTTTTCCAGTATCACGAGTGCCGATTGTTGTGCTTTTGGGTTGTGCACGATACGATGGTTGAACTTTATTTACTAAATAAAAGAAAAGATATGATTTTACTATACTGTAATACTAAACTGCATTATTTGCAGATCTACTAAATGTAAATCGGAATAATTAATTTATATTCACAATCGTAATTTAAAAGTCAAAGTTAATTAGCTAAATATGTAAGTATAGAAACATTCTCTACATTATATAAAAGGCCAAACAATACATGCAAGAATTCAATTCAAAATCATGCAGAGCACATGTATTTTACAATATTAGATTACTCTTACATTAAGGAAATAAATAGATAAAAAATCATTTCAATACTTAATAATAAAAAATTAGAAGACAAGTGCTTTTAAGAGAAAAGAAATGATTTTTATATGTTACACTTGCACATAGTACAATTACAAGTGTTGATAGTGATAAAAACAAGTATTGATAGAAGATAAAAACATACGCTAGTGGAAGGCTACAATTGAGCGAGGATATGTTATAGGAATTATACTTGTGAGCAGACAATGTATCCCACCTATCATAAAACATTTCACATGAAAGTATCTTATTTTTAGATTAACTATGTGTTTATCCAAATTTTAGTCATCTTGATAGCCGTTTTTCGCAGATTGCGATAAGCAATCTTAATAAAAACAATCGCTCCAAAGCGTTTAGCAAGTACAAAAAAAAACATAATTTACCCTATACTTTCTTTCACATATCTTGATAGCAAATGTACAGAGCCAAAAACAGCAAAAAGTAAATGAGTATTACGATTAGAAATAAAAAGAGATATCGAATTTCACCTAAAATGTTTGTATTAACTGCGCGCATGGAAGATGGTTGTCCCTCACCTAAAGGCAAATTTCATGTAAAGTTATTAAAAATATATTGTTCCAACAACCAACAATTGGAATTTTTGTTCAAATATTTAGCAATGTTCTCCTATATCACACCAAGATGTCTAACAAAATAAAATAGGATACATCTGAGAAAGTTTAATTCTATTTAATTCAGCATTCATTAATTTCCCTGCTGTAAGATCAATCAAATATGTCAAACAAATCAATCAATCAAAATGATCAAGTCAATTGTTGATTAGTGTTCCATGTTAATATAATAATGCTTTATGCTTCAAGTCATACTTGAGAGTTTATCTATTCTGTCTCTGCCAAACTCTTTTTGAAACGGGGTTAAGATTCAAACTTCTTATATTCAAAGAGACGGAAATCATTGAATAATGTACCAGTAGTACGAGGAGCAGATTTAGTTGAATTTACTGTGTCACGTGGGGAAGCACGTTTCGCATTAGAGCCACCGCGAGGTGCATTACTTCCGCCACTACCCATAGGTTCCCCTCCTCGCATAGCAAGCGCATCGTACGGCTCTGCTCCCGAGTAGTTTGCGTCAAAGAACTTCTTGAACCATTGTAAAAACTCAAAGTTGTCTTGGAACCTGCCTTTCACCAGCCTATCAATTGGCACAATCTGCAAATGAGGAGCGGAAAGTGTGTGGTGTGTGTTGTGCAGCAAAACAAAACAAAATAAAATAAGATTCTAACAAAGTAAATGTATCGAAAATAAAGTAAAATGTTTGCAGATCATCCCTAAGTGAGGTCATTAGATGAAAATAATTTTAAATTAATTTGGATTAACATAGCACCATCACACCAGGAGATGGTACCCTCTCATGATGTCAATACTAATATGAAAATGAAAAGCTTGACATCCAGATATTCTTAAAATAGTGTTGTCATAACGTATGATTAGAAAGTAATCGCATGTGATAGAAATTAAACGAACCAGAGCTCTTACAAATTTCCAATACAATCCCTTGTCTTTTATCTGTATCTACTTATAGGCTGTTAAAAATAGAAACCCTTCTAGTAAATTTTCGCCTTATAGTAAATCAGGATAGGAGTAGAAAGCAAACTTATTTTACATATATGCTGCACATTTCTTTATAAATTAAACTTTATATATATATATATATATATATGTATGTATATATACATATATTAATAAGTTATATAGATATATATTACATATTTTTATTCTTCTTGTATAGATTATATAAACCTACAACACACAAAATTAAAAAGTGCATATGAGATAAAATGTGCATATCTGCATATCATAAAAATAGTTTGCATTGTGTCTGATACATATATCTTAAAATAATATAAAAATGTGATACCATCGACTAAAACAAGTACTATTGCAGAGACAATCTTATCCTAGAATGCACATATGCGTGCGTGCGCGCGTAAATATATGTGCGTGACATGTTTTGCTTTTGCAGGATTATCAGCTAAACAGGAAACAGCATGCAAGAAGCGGCCGCGTGTAATCGTGATTGCAACGATATACCCTGCTGTCGCGGAACGATGTTACGTTGCTGTATGTGCTTTTGTTGCATTTGTGGCTGCTTCGACTGTGGTGGCAAAGGTACCAATTGCGGATTTGATAGATTGTGCGTTCCGTCGACGCCGGAACCCAGCGGTATGCAGCCACGCGCTTCATAAGCATCGTATTCACGACCGTCGTAATTCGCGTCGAAAAACTTTTTGAACCACTGTAGAAACTCAAAGTTGTCCTGGAAGCGTCCCTTTATCAGCTTGTCCACCGGTATTACCTGAACCATTTCCATGGCTATGCCATTATTGTCATTTAATTCGCATTGCCTCTCGCAGAACTATACTATTACATGCGGCACACTGTGATTCCAGAGTTTAATGCAGCAATATTGTTCGCATTGCACATATTGTAATCTGGCTTACCTTTCGACATTTCTTTAAAATAATCTTCTCGCTATATTACATACTTAGACGACAAATTTGTCTATGTATTAACAGTTATTCCATATTTATTCACTATACTAATAGCGAATAGCTATTTTCTACTATACACGAGATATATTCTTATAACATGTCATTAAGTCATCCTTGATACGAGAGGTAGAAAAAATATGCGGTACAAGTGCAATTTAAATGTAATCATGTAATTTAAAATTTATCTTAACATTATATCACCTCTGTTTTTATCATTAGACGCACTACTTTCCATATGTTTGCTGTTCTCTGGCAATTCAATGAAGTTCACGATAAAAAGAATGAAGAGACATTCGTTTACCTTATCCACATTCATCTTTTTGAAGCCGCCTTGAAGAATTTTGAAATTTTGTATATATTCGTGCTCCAAATTGGTCTTGAATTTCACCCTTTTCAAGGGGACACTGCCCGGAAAGAGCATATCCATGAATTGACAATAGACTGCTCCGGTACACAATTCTTCGATCTTGGTGAATGAGGATTGAAGGCAATCGTTTACCCATGCTAGCATATCGTGACGACTGAGGTTGTCCGACGTCATATTTGTGGCATATACGTTAACAGCCATGTTGTCCCGTGTATTTTAACTGGAAAATACAAAATAATAGTGAACACATCAATACAATTAACAAGTACTCTGATAATATAGACGCATATTATAACGAATAATGCGTTGCGATCGGATTTCAAACACAACGCCGGAACGTCACGATCATCATTATCGTTATGAAAATATGAAAAATGACAACTAGAATTGCGATTGTGCCACGACGACGTCAAGCCGACGTAAATAAAGCTTATAGCCTAAACGCTATCGGAGACTCCAGCGCATCAGACTTGCCGTTGCAAGTAGCGGCGCGATCAGCGAGATCAATCGAAGCGAGCGAGCTCGCGGCGATCTCAAAGAGGACAGCATTCCATTCACTTTTTTTGGTACAAAATTGTCGCGGTCGACATATTCGGCATTCTTTATTGGTGCGTCGCGATGCAAGATACGAATCGCTAGTTCCAGACAGCCTCTGCGATCGTTAGCCGCAAATCCATCTTGCTCAAACGTACCTTACCCCGGCGCGTCCGGATAACCGCAAATTCTTCGGTGAGGACTTACCGAGGATCGCAAAAATACGGGTAACACCGCACGGGAGTGGTTCGCGCACGTAGATGACAAATGTCTACTAGATTGTTCAAACGTATGCACAACGGTAACGTCTAACGGTTCCTACGAGCGTGATTGGCTGGTGTACTGTCGCGCGCGGCGCTCCATGCACCGTGGAGGATGTGCTCAATTATCGCAACGCTATATTGATGTCCAGCACTGAGAATGAAAAGTCGTATCAAAAGGATAAATAGAAAGTCACCTGAATTGTCTGATTAAGATAATCTGACAAAAGAATACCATCGCAAATCTTGACAAGATCATGTTTTATGATTGACCTCAGACCGAATTCGCATTACACGATGAACGTGGTAAATTCAAAGAGAATGAGATATAGTGAATTCGATATTTGCGTGCAATCGTAGCCTTCCTGAAACACCCGAGAATTGGATTAGCAGCGCGCGATAAATTCGAATTGAAATTGAAGGTATCGCAACATTGTATCGATAGGGTGACGCGATATTTTGATCAGTTTTGTCTTGATTCTGTTTTGATCGTGTCAATAGTACGATCATAATTGTGAGACAAATAAAACAATTATTAATTATTTAATTGTGAATCAAATTATTTGTAATATATTTCAAATAGCACAAGTATTTAAGAAACCTTATTCAATAAATCCTTGCTACAGAAAAGAATAGATACCGCATAGATATTGGCACAATGCAGATACAAAGAATATTCAATTAAATATGTTAAATTTGATTTATATGTGCCTTTTTCCAAAACCATCATTGAGTCTGTCGTTGAGTAATATTGTCTGAAAAAAATTAAATTTGATGTCACTGAATCATGCTAGTTTTTATACAGATAACAATAGAAGCAGAAATTTTTAAAACTAATTATGAAAAAATCATCAGTTTCTATCTTGACTTCTATAATCCCTTATGCAAGCATATTGGCAGATTGTCATTCTGTAATTGCTATCTCTGCAAAATAAATACATAAACGTAGATTCTAAATAAAAAATTTCTATTAATATGTATAATTATGTACATATATATTGGCAAAAGAAAAAAAGAAATAAAAAATGAGGACAATTGGCAATTGGCAATTTTAGACATTTAATATAATAATATAATATACGATATATTTTTTATAAATAAAAATTATGTTTTGCATAATATAAAATAATATATATACATATACATATATATATATATATATATATATCATATTATATATATATATAAAATCAAAATGACTAATAGTTATTTTATATAACTACAATAGCAGGATAGATCTAATTTTTCCATTTGACGTGTGGTAAACGTAAAGCACTTTCAGCATAAAAATATTCTCCTGACTGAGGTTGCAATTTTGTTTTGTAATTCATCAGCGTTACGCGATCCCCTTGTTGTACAAATATCTAAAGAATCAGTTTTATTATTATCTCACTTTACTATTCTTAATAATTGTTATAATTGCTAAAATGTATCTTCTTTTTATATACATACATCAATGACTATTGTATGACACGACAGTTTCTTTGCCAATTCCAGTCGTTTTTCTAAATTGTCAACAAACTTCAAATATTTTTCCAGGACAGCATGTGATGCATTATTTTTGTACAATACTTTCAAAATATCTTCTATATGTAAGTGCGTTTGTAATTTTGTATTACCAAGTATTCCCTAAAAACAATATTGATTCAGCATAACACAAAAATTAGTTCATTATTTCATAAATAACTTTGATAAGATAAATGTTACTTTTGTTAAGAGCAAACGATCAACATCATTCCATTCACTGCAAGCAGCTTTGACTTGCAAAGCGACTTTTTCATATTGTTTAGGAGAGATATCATGATCTCGAGAGAGCATTGTAGGTGATATTATGGAATTATCTGGTGCATTACTATGATATTTGCATGCATAATGTAGAGATTCCAGGAGGGAAGAATTAAACAGAAGCTCTTCACTGTCACTTCTCTGTTTGATCGCCATTTGCCATTCTAATATGATTCACAGATCAATAATTCAGTAGTTAATAATTCATCACATCATTGCCAAGAAGAAATATTTTAAAGAACATACCCAGTAATTTAATATAAGATTTTAAAAAAACAGCTTCTTTACAATCAGGAAGCATGGCAAAATGCATTTTGTAAGAATTGTGAAGTTTTCGCAACAGCTTATTTGGATCCTTTGTATTTCTTATAATAATATGGAGATTCTTCATCTATAATTGATCTTCATCTATAATCTATATCTATATTTGTCTATGACAAATCAGATATAGAATTTAAGATAATATGCATAGAAATACTTACAGCAGCGATTGATGTATGACCTAGCATTCTGTAAAATGTCAGATATCAGAAAAGTACTGACAATTCATCAACGGCATATTATGAAAATTACATACGTCAAAATATCAGTTATTTCATTTGTTTGTAGTTTTATAAAGAGGTAATGAAGATATACATTTACTGCATCCGGCCTCTCCGTCATTAATCTTTGTACCAACGATCGTTTAAGAGTCTTTGTGAGAAATAAAATTATCTATTACAGGATATGGTAGAAATTAATAAAATATCTCCTATTAACTCTACAGCCTATCTATAAAATGATAATTTTTAGATACACTAGAGCTCATACTATTAAAATAGCATTTCCATCTCCACTTGAAATAGCAGCATCTAATAGGGCAGTCTTGCTGGCAATAGACTTGTAATGTTCTAACGAAAATGGTTGACCTAACAATATCTTCCTTAAAGTAATGTCCGGTTGGGCAACTGTTTCTGGATACACATCCTGTAACTTGTCTGCAGCTAAAACTACGAAACGGTGCGTTTGACAAGCTTCTATATTAAAATGTAGAATATAGAATGGACATTTTTATTATATAACAAGAAAGACCAGATAAATATTCTCTATCTCAAACATACTGCATGAAAGTGTCTTATCAGATATAATGGAGAGCAGAGGTTTTGTCGTTTGAAGTCCATCGACAGATTTGAAACTACTTTCAGAGATCGACGTATCAGAGTTCCCTGCCCAGGGTTCCTCGGCATTGCCCTTCGATAATTTAAACAATTGCTCTACCTGCAATAAAACTGTCAAACATTTGCATCTCACGGCCAACAATTTTATTGTTACAATAGCCAATTCTGATAGATTTCGCTCGTGACCTCATTATTGTCGAAACAGAACGATCGCGTTTCACTGCTGAACCAGAAATCATCGTCGTCCTTGTTCGTGCTCATACTTTCGGAATAATTCTCGAATAATGTGTCTCGAATAACCCAAATCTCTGAGAGTGACAGACAACAAACGTAATTCTCTATACCCCCCTTACCTATTTTTTATAAATAAATCATTGATGAAACACTATGATATATGATAATAGGCAGCTGGTCCGTACAATGAAATGCTAATGCCCTCTCACGGAACACTGCAGGAAATAAAAATATGCCTAAGCGAAGAATCACATTATTATACATGTATCCTTTTCTATATACCTATATATATTTATGGAAGAATGTACGCAAGAAAAACGCATTATTTTGACAAAACGAGAATCTCTTATTTTCGATTTGTGATATCAGTTCATTTTTTGTGTAGATTTCTGCATATGTAGTCTTACAAACTCGATCCGTTCATTTATGTTATAAAAATTTGTAGCCCTTACTAAAGTCAGTTAATTCTCACGCCACTATTTCTCTATATTTTTTCTTTTCAAACTATTATCTTGGATTTAAATTGGAGAATTACGTTCATCACCGATTGGCAGCGTTTATATTACATTAAAAGTTATTTGATAAAAGATAAAAGATACTTAAAGTTATTTCATAAAAGATGTCATCCAATGGCTAAGGAATTGCTAATTTTATTAAAAGTTATTTCATCAGTATTTTAGCAAATTCGGCAGTCTCGTAGAGACTGAGAATATCCATTCCGTTTAATTAACGTTTTCAAAAGAGAAAGCTTCACTTTCTGCATAACATAGTTACGCGATATTGATATTACTTCAACTTTGTGATTAACATGATTTAAATCGCGGAAAAGGCGTATGAAATAATTCGCGAGAATAAATCACAATTGTGCAGATATACGAGATTCAAATGCACAGGCATAAAGATTGCGAAGAAGAAATTTTCTGTTAAGTATTTATTACATAATTATATATATATAATATAAAGTCGTGATGGAATTTACTTAGCGTGCTGTAATCGCGCTAAGAAATTTCGTCTATTATTCGTTGAGCCCTTGGAACCGAACAAGACAAGATAGATGCGGAATGTAAATAATAAATGATATGGAATGTCCTGGGAGTAGATGCCTACTGACGAACAGGAGCATATAAGACGACCAATCGCCTCCTGATCTCATTATTCCAATTTATCCGTTTTAATCGTAGCCTTTCCGAGTTACCTTATATTAATCTGCTTTAGCGAGTACGCTGTAGCTTCTAAGGGAATTTCTACAATTAACCATTGTCATAGTCACTGCCAGCGGCGACCAACATTGAATTCTGGTAAAATAGAAGAATTTATTCGACGCGAAATTTTCATCGCGAAATATCTGCAATCGCGGGCTGAATCCTCGCGGGAGAATCAAGCGATTTCGTAAAACTCGAGAACAGCGATCGCGTCTCGTAGTATTAATAGTCGCGAACTCGGAATCTAACACGTATATCAAATATATGTTAAATGTATATCTTATATGGCCCGTACAAATTTATCTAAAATGTGTTACATCTAAAACATGTATCATATAAAGTCTTACAGAATCTTAATCCGACATTAAAATATTTCAAATCTCTTAAATCTAAGATACTTCTATATCACGCGTACTCTATTACCACATTTATCAATCATATTTGTTTCATTCAATTAACGTTTTCAAAAAAGAAAGGTTTACCTTACTCGCAATTAACATCACTTTAATTTTGTGATTTAAGTTGCTGAAAGATAAAATAACGAAGAAAATCGCGATTTGTTGAGCAATATCATGCAAGTACTACCAGCGCGGATACACGAGATTCGAACGCACAGCTGTAAAAGAGATTGTCAAGGAGGAATTTTTTGTTACGCGTATTTATTAAGTATATATATTTTACATAAATCCGTAATTGAAACTGTTAATTATATCGTACGATAAAACCCGATTGTTCCTGAAATAATATATAATTGTAAGGAAAACACATAGAGCGAGTAATGTAAACTGAGAAATTTTTGTTAAAGAATTTCTTTTAATAAAAAAAAAAATGAAATTTGGCAATGGATAGCAGATCGCTGTACAATCAGTACATGACAATCAGTACATGACAGAGTTAATAGCATCTTGTCACGCAATCCTTTATCGATGATAGGTAAAACTGAATACTAGATGCACGCTAAATGATAATAATTGTGTATAACCTAACTCGTTTTAACAAGCTAAGCAAGATGTATTTGTAATCTTGTCTTTGTATCCGTCCCATTTTATTTTTAATTATGTTGATGCTTGATCTCACGTAAGAAATTGGCACGTATTAACATATTAAGATGTGTCATCCAAGGCTGTTGTCACTGTCTCATTTTATGGTCAACAACAAGGATAGATATCAATTCAGATTCAGAAATGACAAATTGTCAAGGAATTTCTTTATTTATTTACCGTTTTCATCTATTTATTTTTAATTATGGGTAGACAAAACTCGTTAGTATAGAAATTGTGCCATCAGCAATTTTCAGAGCTGCGTGTATCAAAGGTGGATGATAAGTCATCAGAACTGATCAACATTTGTACAATTGTTTTTATTCGCTAATGGAAATCTTTTCATCAAGGTATTGCATTCTTTTGACATGCAAAGAACCACTTGTCTTTCGATACTATCGAAACTATGTTTAAATTTGAACTAGTCTGTTTAACAGCGATCTGCTATCGAAATTTCATTTTCTTTTTTATTAAACGAAATTCTTTAACAAAAATTTCTCAGTTTACATTACTCGCTCTATGTGTTTTCCTTATATTATTAATTATATATTATTTCCTAAGTTCCTGGAACTTGATGCCCAAGGAAAGATAAAATATGACCTCATATCACGGCAAGATCATAAAGATAAAGCAGATTTTAATATTATTATTAATCTTAATAATAGATTTTAGTCTGCGATTGTATTCTGATGCTTCAAACTAGGATTTTATTCATATGTGCTTACTTATACTACTTTTTAATTCTTTTAATTCCCTCTAGATTATATTTAACAAATCAAATGATTTGTTGTTATCGGGAATCATAAATAAGGAGAATGCTAGTTTCCAGCAATCAATTGCTGAGAAGATCGCTGTACTAATGATAGAAACGAGGAAAGATTTATAGAAGATAACCAGATCAAAACTTGCAACTGCCATGCTAGTCAGATATGTCGAGAAACATGCTTAGGCATGTAACACCTATTAAACAGCATCATAACAAAGGTAAATTCTCGATTTTGTTATTAATGTGGTGAAAGCATAAATAATCCTTTAGAACCATCAAAATTCAAATATGTATAATAAGAATTAAAACAATTCATATTAAAGACTCTAAAGTAAGTCTCAGAACAATGGATGGATATAAAGGTAAACTAGAAGGATTAACAAAAATGGATAATAGATTTACAAACATAGAACGTACAAGGACTAAAAAATAAACGTGAAATCATTATCAAGAATCTAAAAGAACTGCAGTTAGATGTAATGACCCTTACGAAAACCAAAAAGAAGAGCAGTGAATTGGAAACAATTGGTGGATTCCTTGTTATTAGAGTGCCTGACAAGAGAGACGGATAAAGAGGAAGGTTTTTATAATCTTAAAGAGGAAACTCAGAAATATTATCGATTGGAAAAATATTGATGAAAACTTAATTATTCTCTAATTTAAACTGCAGAGAAAGATAAAAATTATTGGGATATATCCAAGGATGAAGAACAAACATTAAAGATCAATTTTTTACTAAACTTAACAAAATAATCGCAGATATTGCAAGCGTGAGAATGTTGTTTTCCTCCGATACGTTATCTCTGTATACTTCTTATCCCATATCTTATTTTTTTCGGCATTTATAGTTCTGTTGATTTCGTTTTTTTCCTAATGTAGCTTATTTATTTTATTTTTCTTCTAATTTTAAACTTAGCCATTCAGATATACTGACTTTTTTTCTTTATCAATTCGTCAATTTTATTGGTCGACCATAGCTTACTGTTTTTTCTTTAGTTTGTTTCATATTCTTAGTTTTCTTTGTATCTTATCTTTCTTCCTTTTCACTATTTCAGGTACTATAACTGTATGGCAGGAAGATTTTAAATCTAAGTAGGTAATGCTTTGAATGTCATCCTGTTCCTCTAAGCACTCTTACATTGTTTATTTTAATATTATTGTTTTATCTAATAATGATATAATCAATTATTGATTTTAGATTCCGGTTTGTACCATGTATACTTGTAAATTTGTTTATGTTTGAAAAACCTGTTTTTTGTTATACTTGGTTGTTATACTTGCAAATGTCGATTAACTGAGTCCCGTTATCGTTTACTCGGCCCTCTCCGTATGGAGAGGGCTATTTCATTATTAATTTCTCTTTCTGTTCTACCGTTAAGCGGGAACAACATTTTCAAGCTTCCAATGTTTGCAATCATTTTGTTAAGTTTAGTAAGGAATTGATCTTTAATCTCTGTCTCTTTAATCTCTTGGATGGAGCATATAATTGTTATCTTTCTCTGCAGTTTAAATTCACGCTGATTAAGTTTTCATCGACATTTTCCCAGTCAGTAATATTTCTAAATTTTCTTTTCTAGACTATAGAAGACTATACAAACCTTCCTTTTTGCTCACCTCTCTTCTAGGTCTCGCCACTATAAAAATGAATGAATCCATCAATTGTTTCCAGTCCACTGCTTCTTTTTTTTGTTTCTGTAAAAGCTATTATATCTGACCTCAATTCTTCCAGATTCTTGATAACGATTTCGTGTTTATTTTTTAGTCCCTATGCGTTCCATATTCCTAAATGCCCATTTTTGTTACCGTTTTTTTATCTTTAAATCCATTCGTTGTTCCAAGGCTTCGTTTAAGCTTTTTAGTATGGATTGTTTCTCTATGTGATGAATTACTGGTTCATCACCTCAACTTAGAGGAGCAGAATTTTCCGTTAGGGTTTATTCTCTTAGCTGATTTATTCGAGTTTTAAAGCGTCCGAAACTCGCTTTTACTCTTCTCTCGTTTATAGTATAGTACGCCATCTTCAGGAATTACGCGGCATCGAGTCTTCGAGAACATGAGGAATAGAATCTGTTAGCAGAGCTAAGTTTGACTCTTCAAAGCTCTGACTCATTCTTCAGTAAAAAGCAATGGGCTTTTTCCAGAGTTTTATTACTATGTCGGTATCAGCATCATTCACAGCCTCCAAGATCCCATACCAACTATAATACCCATTATCCGTAATTTTATATTGATATTCTAAGAATGTTCTTATCATAATTCTCATATAAAAAGAGAAATAATGAAACTGCCATAAAAGATACGATTGCGCAAATTATAAAAATGAGTATGTTTACCTGCAATCCCATGTTACTCTTATTAACTGCTTTATATAAAGGAAGACAGGCATGGAATTTTGATAAGCAAACTTCTTTTTTCTACGAACTTAAAGCAGAGTTGCGAAAAATCGTTATACCTCACTTTATGACTGGATAATATTTTCTTCATTTTTATTTAGTCCAAGTTTTATCTTATTTTAAGTTTCAGCAGCATTATATTTTTATGCGTTTAATCATTAATTGATTGTTTTCGTTATTGACATTGAATGTTTTGTCAAATCGTACTTTTAATAAAATTTACTGCGTAATAAATAAGAAAATGCAGAGATATAATTTTATTTTCAACCTTTACTGCGATCTTTATCAATCTGTTATTAATCTGAATTTTTAATGCACGAAATGTAATACAGGAAAAGACATTTAGATTAGTATCCAAATTCGAAAATCGAAATGGGCTTGGAAATTTAATTTAAACATTTCCATTTTCGTATCAATTGATCCGTCTTTTACACAACAATTTTGTAAGAATTTTGTTATCGCATACCGAGCGATTCCACATTACAGTAAGCGGTTGCAAATTCTCGATATGAATTTTCTCATTGATATTAATCCTATTCGCGATACAAGTCGCTGCTCTTTAAAGTTGAATAATCACGCAGAAGATCTCTGCTCGGCCATAAAAACGAATAGTAATCTTTCGCACATTCGCATCAATCTTGGAATATCGATCAAAATTAATTGGCTTTTCACCGGTCTGAAGAATTTCTACGATTTGATCGATAATACGATCATCGATCATGTTTGTCCCGAGCTGTTAACTTATCATATTTGTTTGTTGCTACTTCGAACCATTGCCTGGGCAAATATCTCAGCTATCTCTGAAGCATAATGACTGATCTGAACTAACATTTTCCTCATTTTTAAGTCAGCTTTGGATGGATAATTGTAAAAAGGATTTGGAGAAATGACACGTATTACTCTTATCAAAATATAAATTTAATTCATAAATTTAATTCTTTATCATGCTTTTCTACACCTTTTAGATATTATTTTTCTTTCTTGGGAAAATAAAGCATGATAGAAAAATCACTTCGATGAAGATTTTCTTCGAGCGCAAACGAGCGCAAATGAGCGCAAACGTAACTGCCTTTAATTGAAACACTGATTTTAAGATTATAATTATATTTAAATCGTACTATTCCATGCGACAAGATTTATTTATATCTTCACTCATTCATCTCTCTCTCTCTCTCTCTCTCTCTCTCTCTCTCTCTCTCTCTCTCTCTTTCTCTCTTTTTATCGGAAATTTATATATAATTTATAATTTATTAATTTTAATACGTGTCGGCGCGACAAAGTACCAACATGGAAATATATGAGTGATCGACACGATCGAGTAAACGTATCTGTATTTTTAGTAATTCCGATCTTGACTCGATTAACGTCTCTGCACGTCTATTTATCTAGTGGCATAAAAGCACTGCGCTGCGTCCCCGTGTCTGATGCTTAATTTATTTCAGTACGATCTCGTTATTTAGCCAAGAGATTGTTTCTCCAGGTGCACAAGATAGCGACAAGATAAGTCACGTCTATATACTTCGCCGATCGAGAGTACCGTAATTAAAAATTCACATTAGTAGCTTGAATCACGTAAGATAAAGAAAAGGCCTTTCGCAATAATAATATCTGTATTCTCGCCATTCAGTTACGCGGAGAAAACATTTTATTCTCATCCATGCGGGACAAATCTCTATCTCGACCAAAGGCTGACGTCTCCGTTCTATTTTCCAAATTAAATTACTACATACGCACGCATACGAGCAAACCTAAGCTCGACACTCGCGCGCGCACACAAATACGCACAGAGCAGAACAATTGTCCCATCGCGCGATACGTTAGCTATGAGCCGAAAATTGCATCGATTTCGTAAGCATGAAAAACAGCGCAACTTGGCGCCATGCGACGAAGATCCCACGGATGATCGACCGATTTCTTTCGAGAAATGGCAGAGACGATGCATCTTCGATGGTTGCCCGCGAAGGCTCCGCGGTCGTCCATTCAGACCTACGCGCCGCGCACGCGGATTGATATGCACCGAGAGCATTACAATTCACGCAATTTCGCCAAGTTTGACAAGTTTAAGAGACCAAGAACGAGAGAGCACGCGTGAGAAACCACCAGACTGCGCTCTTCCGATTCTGGAGCATATCTCGATCCGGCTTCAGGCGCGAATCGAAACGGCAGCAGCTGGGAATCCCCGGAAACGCCAGCAAAGGCGGAAAGGAAGGAGCGGAGATGCGGAGACCGCGCGCGTACGCGTGCTATCGCGGGTCATTCCCGCGGGGGTGAAGCCCGCGGATCGGCGCTGTCACCGCACGTGACGGGATGATCGAGCGGGTCGAGGCGGGATGGGACGCGCGTCGCAACGTCGCCAAAAAATTCCGCTCGTCGAGCGAGGGGTTCATTTTTCACGACGGATGAAGCGGATTCTCGCGTCGGGGGCACGACATCACCGGCGCGTCGCCCGGCGCGACCCAATTACCGCGTTTCCCCGGTCAAATCGGAAAGCTTTCGCGCGGACTCTCCGAGGAGAGCCTTCCGCTCGCGCCGCGGCCGCGCGTAAGAAGAGAGAGAGGCGCCCGGGCGAGAGCGGGTGGGAACGTGTATCGCGGTTATTTATAAGTTCGAGGGTCGGCGGTTAACCTTGCCCGACGCGGACCGTCAGGCATGTCACCTAGCCGGTTTTATTACGGCTGTGCTCGGCCGCGACCGGCCGAGAAACGCGGTTCCAATTGGGTCAGGTCCACGTCTGCTTCTCGGAGCATTTCGCCGACAAGCGCCGCGACATTAAAGCGGATTAAACCTCCCGCCGCTACCGCGGTTGCTCCGATAACTCGACGCGATGAGGATTCATTACTGGGACACCGTGAATTCGGAACTTGCCTCGCGATTCGTCGCGTTTTGCGCTCTTCGGATCACACGCGTTCTTTCCCGGAATTCTTCGCCGATTTTAAGGACAGTTTTACGTTTACGGCTTGGTCCTCTCGTAACATTCTCCCATATTTTTCTCTCGTTTCACAGGGGCATCGTTGACGGGAGTGCATAACGCACGATGAAACGAGGTGCTCGTGCTCTGCTAACAATTGACGTCGTTTCAGAACGATAATCCGTATCAAGCTCCGCATTAAGCACACGGGATTCCCCTCCCCTCGTCCTATTGAATCTTTTTTTTAAATAAAGAATTTATGGATGCACATTCGATCTTTGCAGAAAGGAAATTGCGAGACTTCTTGCACTCTGGGCGGAAGTGGCGAGTGTCTCGGTTAACAGAAATCATCTCGGAGCCGTACAGCAGCGAACTTTGGTTCGCGACTCTATCGTTCTTCTAACTCGATAACAAAAGCAAACTTATCGTGATGCGGCCTTGTTACACGTTCTCTATCTCTATCTCTATCTTAAATCATTATCCCATTCTTTACGAGCGCGAGATGACATCGGCAGATTAGCTCGATCATTGACCGATCTCTTCATTTTTCTAACGTAATGCGCAGGTTGCGCAAACTACTCCGGATTACCATGAGAGATTATCGATCCGGATAATTCATTTAGACCAGAGCCGTCTCCGACAACGGAGCGGAATTGTAAATTTAATTACGCGCCAATTTCCATTATGACATTCTCGAACTAATCAGGATACAATTGCATCAGAAGCTCTCCCGCGGTTGTCACGATTCGCGTTGCCTCTCGACGGCTATCAATCAGCGCGAGATATATTCGGCATCGAATTCTCATCGCGGAGACACAACGGAGAACAATGAACATTCCGGATGATCGATCCTCGCCTCGCTCTTGCGTAGATCCTACGATTCTGATCGCGAGTTGCGGATCGCGGATGGTAATTAGAGAAAATTGTCCGCGGAGTCCGCGCGATCGAAGGTAAAAGCCGACTGCGTGATCGCGATGATCAAAATGCATTCCATTCAGGAAGCATCGAGCTACGTAAACGTTAATGTTGCGGATTATCCGTCTGCGCGAACGTTACGTAAGATCTTGGATTAATACGCAAATGCGCGTTAGCATTTAAACCAAAGCTGATTTCAGCATGGTTTCGCTTAACTTCTCTTCTTCCCCGCAGCGATAATTATCGTGGCATCATCTCTGCCGGATCAAAAGAAAGTGACCATCAGGTCACTTTCATTGGCAGTAGCTTGTACAAGGTCATGCACGATCATTTCCCGGTCATAATGCGCGTACGAAAGATAACATCTCTCTTGTTTTTGACACGCGCTATGCAACCCGATGCAACCGAACAGAGCGGCCGACAGGGGCAAGAACGAATTTACAACAACAATGATTAAACCCTGTGCTCCAGTGTTCGCGCAACGAACTCCGAAAGGATGAATAGCAGCGGCAGACACGTCCTCGTAGCTCCCATTTGTCGTTCGCGCAACAGATTTTACAACAGAAATGATAACAAACGCGTCGCGCTAATGAAACATCCTCTCGTCGCGAAGATGCGGGGTCTCGAATACCGGTAACGCAAGACGAGTCACCCCGGAGATATCCGCGCGTGCGAGAGCGAGAGCGAGAGCGAGAGCGAGAGAGAGAGAGCGAGAGAGAGAGAGAGAGAGAGAGAGAGAGAAAGGGTGGGAAGCTCACAGCTCTCTCTGCAGCAGCGCGGAAAAAGCGAGGATGCAAAGTAACGACGATATTTCATTCCCGCTTCTGTTTTTCGTTCGCGCGCGAGGAACACGGCGATATATACAACGCGCACCCCATATCGCTGGAATCCCCGAGACGGATGCGAGGAAGGATAACAGCAACGTGTCCGGAATGAATACCTCGTCGACGAGGGAAGTTCTCCGGAGGAATTATCGGCTCTGCCACGGCTCTTTTCCAGCATCCTACTCGAAATCGTCATTTCTAAGTGACGGATGAGTCCCGACCGCGGATCGGGTGCCAGTTTCCCGAATCAACCCTTAATCAGTCCTTCGTCCAAGAGCTTGATGAATTTGTTATCTCTCTGTCTCTCTTTTTCTCTCTTTCTCGCCGGAACACAACCGGCAGCCGCGTCAACAGCATCCGAGACCGCGCTCGCTCCGACTCTGCCTCCGGACTCCGGTACAACGCGCTCGTCAAGCAGGACCACGCCCTCGGCGAAGAACCGACGCCGACGCCGTCGTCCCTTCCTCCCCTCCTGAGCGTCCACTCCCGCCGGCGCTCGCTCTCTCTTCCTCCCTCTCTCTTTATTCGTCTCTGTTTCTCCGCTGGCGACCCCCGCGCCCCGACATCCGCCGCCTCCTCGCCAGCCAGCCTGACGGCCCCCCAGGATCTCCTCAGAGCGACTCGACTCGTCGTCGACGGTGAGTCGCGCGTCGCCCCGCGCCAGTCCGCCACCGACCTCGCGATCGTCCACGTCGTCACCGTCGTCGCCCGTCGTCGCGTGCTGCTGGTGGTCGGTGGACGAGTGAGATCAGTGAGCGGGAGAAATAGAGCGAGAGAGATAGAGCGTGCGCACGCGACGCAAGTGACAGTCGTTGACTCGGCCGAGGGTGATCGAGGAGGTCCGGTGGTCGGTCGACCGATCAATCCGGGATCGAGACACGCGCGCGCGGTCACGTTGCGTGCGCCGCGGTGACTAGGGTATCTAGGGGTTGTTGCTTGGATGACACTGGAGTGGTGGTGGTGCTGCTGGTGCGACCGGGGTGTCCTCGCGGTGCGCGTCGCTGAGAGCAGAGGAGCCAACGTACCGGAAGACGTCTGCCGGATCCCGGAGTAGTCGAACTCGCGAGCAGTCGCACGGTACGTTACAACCAACCAGGGTCCGTATCAGTTGGACGTTGGTAGATGTTGTGGACGTTGTCGTAGTCGCGAGTCCAGGCTACAGCTGGGAGCGAGCGATCATTGAAGCGCGGGTCGTTGAAGCGAGTTATAGCTGATGCAACGAGCACGATGAGACATCCGGAACGTGAGGGTTGCCACGGTAGAGAGATATCTTTCCGAGATTTAAGAGTCTTGAAAGCTGGAAGATGCATGTTCCCTTTGAGAGCGCTCCAGATTTCAGCCAGGCTGAAGGGACCGAGTCGAGCGGGTTGAGCGAGCGTCACAGTCCGAAGCGATCAGTTTCTCCCGAGTTTCTCGTTTACTTTTCAGAGCATCGCGTTAAAAGTTTAGTCCTGCTTAGTCCGGGGGGGAATCCCCGGATCGTAAAGATACGTTGCGATACCTTATACACCGAGATCGAGATCGAGATCGAGATCGAAGAGGAAGCTTTTAGCGCGCGAGAAGACAAAGGGTAGCGATGGTAACAGGAATATTAAGGAACATGAGAAAAGGCACCCTTATATTTCAGAAATGAGGCATCGCCCTGCTTCGTCACTGTCGATCCACGTTACGACACGTCTTGCGAAAATCGCGATGATCATCCCCCAAGGTTCCACATCAGTCGCTTGTTTCTTTCCCTCCTACATCTTTCCTTGCGTCTTTCGTCGTTCGAACCGAAAAAGATCGCCGAATCGCCGTTGACCTTCATGAGATTATAATTTATTATATTTTCCTCGTTGCTTGATGGGCTTATACGCTCTCGCGTTGTTTTCGATGATGTAACGGCGAGAGGCCGCGCGACGTGACGACGAGACGGCGGCTCGGAGAAGCGTGATATTCGGCGTGGCGCCGAGCGGGATTTCAGCGCTCGCATATAGGGCATGTCGAAGAGAAATCTTCTAATTAAAGTCAAGAGAGACGACAGGAAAGAGCGACGCCGGCTTCTCCGTCCGACGAATCCTGAAGCAGCAGTGGCGGATCGCGCTCGGAGAACGCGATGATCAGACGGTCGGATTGCGAAATGAGACTCGCCGATCGACGCTGAGCAAAGCCCATCATTCGCATCACGGGCAGAATTATGATTTAGGGAAGTAAGGATCGATTAATCAAGCGCGCTCGCGGCGCTTAATTAATACCGTCAAGCTCGTTTAGACTGATGTTCTTGATTAACTCCTCAGCGTTTCTCAATTTCGCTTTAAGTTATGAGTCTAACCGCGAGGTAAATAGATAAATAAAATAAAGAAACAAATAAATAATATGAGATAATAAAAAGGAGAATTTGGTATACGGTAATAAAGGCTTCCGAACATGCTTGATTTTACGCACGATTCCGCCTTCGCACGTGATCGCTCGTTTGTCCATTTAATCTTTTAACACACACTTATATTATTCACGCGCGAGGAAATGCTTCACGAGGAACGACAAGATCTCCGTCGACGAGCATCTTATCGATCTTTCAATTTAGTCGCCACGCTGGGAATCGTAAGTCAGTTCGTTGAAACAGCGATGAATCTCATCGCTATCGTTTCTCTCTCTTCGTATCGTGGGCGCCGAAAATGTTGCCGAAATTATAAACGAAAGCGCTGGCAGCGAAGAACTCTTGCAGCGACATTTATCGAGCCGAGATATCTCTTCGTACAATCTGGATAATGTCTGAAATTTTTTCGGCAATGATCGGATGGTATTATGCAAAGTGAGATGGGAGCCTTGAACGGATCGAATTAAAAAAGTAGAACTGCCGGACTCTAGCTCTGCTTATGCAATTAATCTCCTTCTCGATGTAAATTAACTCATTCAACGCTATTGCCGTGGCAACGATTGCTCGCAACGAAGACATGCTTGAATTTCAATACCCGACAGATGCTTATCGACGGCCAGGACAATGCAAATTTCGGTAATTTTGTCGGTAATAATGCACATTTTCGATATATCATTCCAATTGTGCTATTGATCAAATTCCAGAGAACAATTCTTTAAAAAGAGATATCGTCCTCGAGGTACACTTGCTCGCAATCGATGCACGTAGGAAAGCGCAGCGTTTCGTCTCTCTTTTTGCTGCTCTCTCGCGAGATATCATTTCGCCGAAATCTCGACATCGATCTCGAACATCGCCGCGCATGAAAATGCGATCGACAGTGCTTCATCGGCATATGGAATCGTCGTCAAGGATGGGGGGTCAGGGGTCAAGAGAACGCGCGATATCGCTCGAGCACGCTTATTACGCACGATTCCATGCGATTCACCGGTTTCCGCGCGATCAGCCATCTTCCGATGAAGGTGAAACCGACGCTCCTCGTGGCTGTCCGTTCTTCGTCGTCGAGAATGAAAGTTGCTTTCCAGCAAGTGCTGGAAGAAACAGACTGGAAGCGTTCACATTCGGGCTTTACCGTTATTTTCCGGTGCGAGCGCGATTTGGGATTAGCGCGTTATTTTCGCCGGAGTCTTCGACTTCGCTCGTTAATTCCGAGCTCGCGGAAAACACGCATGCCTTTGTGTACGTTGTACCAGGATCGTGTGTACACGATCTAAGCGGCGCGAGGGCGCGGTTTGTGAAAATAACGACGTGAGCCGCGCAGTGGTCGGAAAACTCGAAAACACCGCTCGCGGCCGGACTTCGTTGAGCCGGCAGTATTTCCGGCTGATGTAACATCGAGCGAAATGCCCGACACCCACTGATTCACTGCCAGGTACCTCCCGATTCTATATTTCTATATTTCGCTCGCTACTTGGCTCGCTACGATCGCGCGCATTATGTCACATTATGTGAAATTACGATTACAACTATAGGCGCAATAATGGCGCGCGCGCGAGCTTGGCGAGAAATCGTATCTTTAGTCGCGGGCATTAGAGTGTTCGCGTTCGCTCGGGCTCGAACGCTTCTGGCGCGGGGTCAAAGGCAGAAACCCGCTGGGATCTCTATCTGGCCCCAGGGTAATCGACTCGAAACTCCAGGGATTTCGGGAGCAGAGGGGATCCGAATAACAGGGTGAACCATGAGTGAACGCTCGCGGCGCGAAAGCGCACGCAGACTGCGAGCCCTTCGGCTTGCTCGCGGGCAATCAAAACCACCTCTTGTCTTGCAGCCGCGAGAGAGACATGAATAAATCCGTTCCATTTGGTTTACACGGGCGGGTGACGGTTAGTCCGATTCCCTAACGAAGCAGCAATCGAGATCGCGTCGCGAATTATCGAGCGCAGCGGAACGTTCGCGAATACTTGCAGTTCTTCAGCAATCGAAGCTTCCGGGAGGTTTATCCCGACAATAAACGGGTGTCTGGCAATTGGCAATAGGTTTCGCGTTCGGAGGGGTGAGCTGGAGGAGGCGTTCGCCATAAATTTATCGCCTTATTTGTTTGCCCACATCAGCGGCCATGTTTGCCGCTGGTGAGTCTCGAATGCGAACTCCGATGCATCGAATGGAACGCGTTCGACGTATCTCGATTTGCGACGCGGGGAGCGAACTTCTTCTGACAACCCTCTCCTCCCCCCTTTTCCTCTCGCGAGGGCTAGAGAGAGCTATCAAGCGCTAGTCGCGCTCGGCTGAAAAAGTGTCAGCTGGAATCCGCGCGTCTCTATTTACGCTCGGTTTGCATTTACGCGCGCATTTTTCGATTTACCGTCGACGACTTCCGGGAGACACATCGAGACATTAATTTCGCGCCCATTCTCATCTCGCCTCCCTCCTCGGCTCGGCCGAATTATTTTCGGCGGGCTCCCGCGTGTCCGCTCGCTGACTCACGCGCGGTTTCAATTATTAGCCCGAGAGATCCGCGCGCGAATCGCTCCGCGGGTTATACATCTCGCCGCTCCGATCAGCCGGGTTTTTAATAGAAAAAGGGAATCGCGGAGAGAGATGATATCGAGACGATTATTCGGGATTCAATCCGACTCGCTTCGCGATTCTTATTCTCTACCGCGAACGACTTATTCGATAATAATTATCGCGAGCAGCGAGGTGGAATGGCGATGCTGACGATCGCGCGAAATTACGACAGCGAGCGGTATATAATTGATAAATGGCGTGTCAAAATGCTCGCTATTTATACCGTGTCCGGTGCAGAGTCATACATGCAAATTTTCGAGGCGGCGCGATTTACCGCGTAACGCGTCCTTTTAATGGGCTTAAAATGCAGCGGCCCCGTTGAATGAAATCAAATGACTAAATCCGTAGACTCCATCAAGCTTGCTCTTCGGGATAGTTCGTTATTATTTATTCCAATCTCTACGTGCATCTTTCTACTTTACTTCATTCGAATCGCAAAGTAGCGTCGAAGCGCTACTCGCGTCTCGCGCTTCGATAATTACGGATGAACTGCGGATAAAGACGGATAACCCTCGCGAGTTCCGAACGATAATCGATTTTGTATTCGCACGCGCTCCCGCGAACATACAAATCCGAGCTGGAGGATGCTCGGCGATGACGGGCGCTACGAGCGGCCGGCCTGAAAGCGGCTGTAACTCTCCGGTTTAAGCGCTTCGCACGGTTATTGTTCCGCGATAAATCATATACGCATCCCGTGCGACGATTTGTTAACCAATTAATCAGTTAATCAGTGGAGACGATTCAGTAAAATCTACTGCAAAGCTTCCACCGGCCGTCTCGGAATTTGGAGAACTCCTCGCTTCCTGCTTATTCCAAGGATACGTCCCAAGGGATAAACAGACATCTCTCGAGTCTGATGACCTAGTTGCAATTAACACCACGCATTGTGCGTCTCGTAGGATTTACCATGGAGCCAGCATCCCCCGAAGCAATCGCACGCGATTGATCCCGAATTAAAAACGTCCTCGAGATAACAGAGTACTTCGGGAAGCCGCATGCGACGAATCTCATCTCGCATTTACGCAAGATTATATGCAAATTTCTCTTCCAGCACGGGAGAGCGGTTAGCCGCGTAAACGATGTTCGGCGTCGAATAAAGGCGAGAGCAGCGCGACGGCGACTCTTCTTCGCGATTGTCGAGCACGCTCATTGACTTTCATAATGCTTCTCGCATTATGACGAGGATGCGTAAGATACGCGTGCACGGAAACAGCCGGCTTCCGGCTCGGGCTAGCGCGAAAATCTCGAGTGCTCCCGCGCGGTCTCCCGCATTAAAATATAAATGATCACTTGGAAATTCAGCGCGGCAGTTCTCTTCGCGACAGGCTTGTTCGCGTATTTAGAAAATTCGTGTTTCAGAACAAAGCGGTAAGCAGGGCGCTAGATGAATGAAGATATGCGATCTCGCGGTGAGCACGATCCATCGCGCGATTTATGGATCTTGGCTAGTAAATTGGATTCTCATCGGATTGGCTGATTACACCCGTTGACCGAACTGTTGACTGTTGTCTACGTATTTTGCACCGTGAACTATCTGCGTGTTCTGCTCCGCAACGCTGAAATCCGTCTCCAAACTGTCGGTGGATTTGCTGCTAAAAATACAAGCGAAGTATACAAACGAAGCCCTGCGTCATTCACTGCTTGTATCTTGCTTGAAACGAATTCCTGAAGTGTGCGGGCGGATTTGAGCGGATTTTTTCCGAATTTCCTTCGCAATGAACTTCCACTGAAGGAAAAGTACCGAATTTTAATTCCGGCCAGCGGCTGCTTGAGCGTTTTATCATGGCTAGCAAACGCTTCGATGGCAATAAATAAATGATTTCCGTCATCCATCGTTTCTCCCTCACCCTCTTCCCCTCGCGTGGAGAATTGAGGAGGAGCCAAAGCATCTGCATTTTGTTTGCTGCATTTCGTATCGATTCCGAGACCACAGGTGCAGATGACATCGGATATCGTGATGAAAAAGTTGCTCTAGAAAGGAAAGGAAGGATGATACTTTCAACGATTCTCCAACGGAAGCGGAAGAGTTGTTTCAAGATAGTTTACCGATGATGATCGGTAATCGCTATTAGAGATGCGTAAAAGAAATTAACGTAATTATGTAAAACCGCAAGGGGAATTTTTCCAACGAGATATCGTCAATCGATTTCTATGCACAGCCCATTTAAAAAAATAGGTCTCCAGCAGTCTCTTTCGTCTCTCGCAATCATGAGATACTCGGCAATTACAAGCCGAGCCATTTGCCTGAACCTTTTAGAATTTTTCTCAGCTTCACGTGTTTTAACTCACGCATATAGGTCTCGTTTGCAAAAATAACGAAGCGAATCGCTGGGAAATGAAAGTGTCGCCGCGATCGTTATAGTCTTCCTTCGCGAAATGGAGCCGATAATACTGGTATCGCCGTGTTCCATGGATTTGCAACGGAATGGCGATAATAATATCGAACAAGAATTCAGAAGCCGATGGAATGGTCAATAACCGACCTTCGAAGGAGGCAAGGGTTGACTGCTTACACAACATGTTTAAAAATATCCGCGATGAACGCAGATGCCCACGCGGAACCTTGAAAATCTTCCTCGTGATCCTCGGGGATTCTTCTCGTCATCTGCGAGTATTCAAACATCGCCAACTATTTCCAGACGGCTCGCCGTGTTCGTCGTCGTTCACGATAAATTAAAAAATAAAATCTCTTCCGCTCTGACGAAATTCAGTTGCGCCTCTGCGCAGCTCGATTCTCTTTACGCGATCCTAATCGCGAGAATGCGTCTATCTTTACGTTTCCTCGTGCTATAAATTATCCCCGCAACGTTCCTAACATAGAACCGAAATAAAAGAACGTTGCATTTGCGATTACTCGCGGCAAATAAATAATAACAAGGAAAGGAAGGAAAGCAGAAGGACGCGTGAAGGAATAGATGTAAATAAACTGCCAAGTTGATCAGGATCGTTATTGGTTGGCGCATTTAGTTGGAGTAAAGCGACGCAAAGCTATATGAAAATGTTATTCCAAGCACGAAATATCAATTCCATTAGAACCAAATCGCGTAATTGGCGCGGAAAAGCAATTGATTTCACGCCGAGCACTTCCCCGTCGATACCCTTGCCAAGCCTGAAAGGCGACGATTGTGTGTCCGTTTCCGTCGACTTACGTAAACGCCCCGCGAAGAAAGCAGAACATCAGCCGGTGTGTGCCAACATGTCGCGCGTTTGTCGATTTCTCTTGAAAATTATTTATGCGGCAAGATGGATCCGAACTACATTTTGTCGGAAACAAATGGACATAGAGACCACAAAGGTCCTGCCAGGCCACGACCCGAATATGAAGAAGGGAAACGCAAATAGGAACAATTATAATTCCCGTCTGAGTGCCGAGCGGAACTTGGAGTTTCATTTAAATTTGCAAAGGAAAGCGTCACCCTCAACGATCGAGACCCGTAGACTCGCGGAATACGCTAGCGAGAATAAGTTAGCATCCAAATTACCGTTGCTGGAATTGCTGGAATTACTCCGACGGCTGTGTATCCGAATTTGGAGGGCACGAAATAAAGTTCTTTCTGATAAAGGAAGAGAGTATTTAAAATTAAGACAGCGGATGTATTCTATTGAATTAACGAAATGAGTTAGTAAATATATGCACGTGTGATTTATTTAAAGATATCTTAATCTGCACTGCTTGCATGGAAAAGGTTAATTAACCCATTTCCTATTTTCCGGATTTTCCAAGTTTTTCCCGAGTTAGAGGAACAGTGCGACGACGCAGCGCGCTGAATAATTCATCGGAGCTCGAAAAGTTCGAGACACCGAATTAAATTTAGTCAACGTGCAAATATCTCTCTCTATGTGTGCGCGCGCGCGCGCGCGCGCGTGTGTGTGTGTATGTACACGTATAATTAATATCAGCATAACGATAACGGTGAATTATAGGGACAACGCGCGAATATAGGGAAATTAATCCCCAGCGGGGTTGCGTAACGTCGGGCGTGCGCGATTGCGAAAGCCGAGGGCGATTCGGCGAAGCTGCGACGATTGTGCCAGCGAGAAGTGTCTTCGCCGGTGTTTTGCGAGTATTTTTGCACCCGTTCCCTCGTCGGTCAGCCGTCAGGCGATAAAATAAAGTCGGACGTTCCTAAAGAAAAGAACACCGCGGACAATATATATATATATATATATCGGCGGGACATGAAAGACGCTTGGTTCTCTCCCCTTTCCACGTTTTTCTGTCCCTACGAAATGACGGCTTGTCTGGTGTTAAGCACTTTTCGGGAGCGAATTTATGGCCGGCCGCTGTAAACGCGGTTCAAGCACGTCCATTTCATCTCTAGCTATTCTATTATCGCGAGCATTCGCGCGTCCCGATGAGATTACTCAAACGGCGACGCGCGTGCGAGAGGAGCAAGCAAAAATCATCGTTTGGTTAAGTCGGCGTCATTACGGTCCCGGTTAATGCGCGTTAATGATAAGCTTCTAGGTCATAGCTCCGAACAGAACGCGCCGTCAGCTTGCCGCGCTCGACCAGGCATAATCGTTTAATCGTTAATTCGATTATAACCGCGAGAGCGGCCGAGATGCGGATACAGAGAAACGAATGTTGCTTTGTTCAGTCTTGGCTCACTGAGCAAGCAAAGCGATTGTTCATTCCGTCATCAACGTAGCATCATAATTATAGGCGACAGTGAATTAATTGAACGATATGTTTATTAATGTCTATCGCCATAAATGCGATTATAATCGCAATGACGAATAAAATTACGATGACATTAGACACTGCAGCAACATCTCCGATTCGACTCTCCGGCAAATTGCACCAAACTAGGGAACTAGGGAAGTGATTTTACACGAGGAACTCCCGCGAAACTGAAGTCTGTCGGACTCGCTGAACGTTAAACGACGTTAAGCAACGCGTAAGGGGTTTATTAACTTGTAACGTCGCGCCGATAAATATAGGCGAAGAAAACGCAGGAAAACGCGATCTTCTGCGTCGCATTGCCAGCTGGCTGTACTGACCGGCTCTATTCTCTGCCACGTCGCGTGCAACGATCATAGTCACTCGGAAGGCGGAAGGTTTCCGTCTGTTTTAGACGCTCGCCGCAGCTCGCAGCCGTGAAGTTTAGCGGAAACCGCTATCGCTCGAGGAGAGACGAACTCGCTGGGGAAATGTGTGCGTACGTAATTAAGAATAACAAATCCGCTCGCGTTCACGAGACGCCCGTCACACGCCTAATCAACATCCCTGCGAGCATCTTTGATAGATCCTGTCATCGCTAGAGATACGTTTCCAAGGAAACGCTCAGGCAGCGTTTCTTCTCTCTCGATGACCGTCTCGACGAATACTTCGTTCGTCTCTCTCGTTTTGCACGTCCTCAATGCGCGATGGATCACAGCGAGCGCGTTAATCCCTCAGCAGCAGGCGAGCAGTTTCGGTGCTTAAGGTCGGACTGTTGGGCATACAAGCCCAGTTCGTTCGGATGTAAATATTGAAGAAGGATTAAAATTCGATACCTCTTTCCGATGTTTGCGCTCCTCCTTCGCGAGAGTGACGACAAATACGGATATTAGATATCGCCGCTCGCAAAAAGCGATCGAGACTGAGTGAGCGCACACGTGTCCTTCGATTATATCTCACAGATGTGATGTATTTTATGATGCATCAGCACTAGCTGAGACGGAAGCTACGTACGCGCCCTTTCGCCGAGATTCACCCCCTCTGAATCACTCCTCCTTGCGCAACGCTTGTTCTCGCGGGCATCCCCGACGCCGGACGTCGTTTCGACGCGACGCGGGTCCAACCGACATCTCGATTAATCTCGTTCGTCTCTTTGGCGATTTTGCAGAAGCATGTCGTCTCTACGAACGCAGTCGACCGGCGGCGGCGTCCTCGGTTTGAGCAGCATCAGCTCCGATTGCACGGGCGTCGCCTCGACCGCCGCCGGTTCCCACTCGCATTCCCACTCGCACAGGAAGCATCATCACCATCACAGAAGCAGAAGCGCGCCCCGGGCACCGGAGAAACCGCCCAGGAAGCGTCACCTGAACCCCGGACAGAGTCTCGCCTGCATTCCCAGCCAGATCAAGCTGTCGATGCTGAACAGCGGCCTAATCTCCTTTGGTGAGTCGACCGGATTCCGCCTCCCTCGATGAATTACCTTCATCCGACCTGTCGCTGCCGCCACCCACTCCTCTGCCTCCCCCCGCCCTCCGCCGTTCTTGTATTCGCGCCACCATGCTAATCTCGGACGATGCTGATGCTGAAAAAACGGATATCCGGAAGGCCTTCTCCAAAGTTCGTCCGTTCGCGCGCAGCAAGCGGAAAAATTCGAGCGAATTGGCGGAGTGAAGATGGCTTGTAAGGTAACTGACGCGCTGCGGGGAAGCGACAACGTAACGAATCCGAGTACAGAGTACAGAGTACTCGTCCGAGTACAGAGACGGAGGTCCCGCGAATTTTGCGCGTTTCAACAGCCTCGTAAGTGCCTTCTCCGTTCCGTCGAGATAAATTTTGTGCATTCAGGCCGGCGATCCTGAAGACCTCGCCTAACGACTGACACTCGATGAGGAGCATCAAGCGCATAATTCGATGACGCTCTCCCGAGACGTATCAGGAGCTTTTAGCGTACCGTCTCAGCCGGCTACCTCTTCTTCGTCGGCGTATCACTTTACGAAACTTTTCCGCTCGACGGTTCTGTGAAAATGAAAGGCGTCTTGAGTCTTTCTCTCTCGATCATTCGCTCGACGGCTGGTGAAAACGGCGCATCGCGCTCGAATCTCTTTTATTTTTCCTTTCTTTTCGTTCTTTCGCTCCTCAAAATTCTTTTTCAGACTCAATCGTTCCCCTCTCCGTGCTCATGAATCCCGGAAATCAAAGCGTCTTCGAGGCTTCAGGGTTGCGCTGTTCTCCGATTGCCAAGAGAGCTCCGCTCTTCCGGCTCGCTGCTACAAGCGCGAAGACGTTCGAAATATTCTCGGGAGCCTCGAGGCTCCCGAGAGCCGCGCCGAAACTTAGGATAGTTTTCGTCGAGGTTGAAAAGACGATTAACGAGAGTTGCCGGTGTCTCCCGGGACTTGCGCGAGCTGTAAAACAACGCGCGCGAGATTCACGCGGGCGATACTTCCGATCGGCCGTGTCACGTGTCGCTCCTCGATTCTGAAACGCGAGAGGAACGCTCGGCGAGGATATACGCGGAGCGGAAGTGCCGGCATTTCTTTCCTTCAGGGGAAATGTCTCCCTCCGCAAGCCGGATTCGGATTTCAAAGCGCGGCTTGATTCTTTCCGATCGACGGTGCGGCGAGTCTCGTGCGTCCATCTGAAGATCCACCATTAGCGAGCATCAATACATCGAAGCTCGCGTTAGCTCGGTCTGCAATGAAAGCCCAGATAGTTTTGAATTCCGCAACTGGAGTGCGGAATGCAGCGCGACGCAGCCGGCTGCGGAAGCTGCCGCGGATGGCGCGCGAATAATTCGACACAGCGCCGAAGAATTCACTGAAATAATTCACGACGGTCGAATAATTCATCGCAGTCGTCGACCTAAACATTCGCGATTCAATTTCGTTTGACGCGATTCCGCGAGCGTCACCACGGATCGATAGGTGCCTCGCTGTGCGCGTTAACGGCGATTCGCAAAAAACGGCGGGTCGCTCGGGGTCAGCATCGTCAACGATCTCAACGATGGCTTACCCTCCTAAGAACAACATTTTGCGAGCCAGCTTGCATTCCGCATCAAGGGTGCCTTCGCCGAATCATCGCGTCGTGAAGATTCACACCCTCGGAGAATTTCATAACCAGCTCAAGGTCATGTTTATCTTTCGGCCGCACGAAAGCACTCCGATACCTGCCTCCTTGTCACGCGAAGAACCAATTAACGCAAACGTTCACCCCAATGATGGCAGCGTCTTTAACGGCTTATTAGGATCCGTGATCGTGCTCAGGTCGTGCAATATTACAGCGAATCGTCGCGGCAAGAATAAAACCGCTGTAAAGCCTCGCGTCCCTCCCTTCCTCCCTCCCTCCCTCCCTCCACCGTGGATCGTTTATTCTCTGGGTTTTTATTGCACCCTTTCCCTTTATTTTTCTTCGCTCGACGGGCAAACCTTTCGATGTGTCGTCGATGCGCGCTTAATAGCGTTGTCATTTTATCCGAAGCGGCTGGCATACGAGACGGCGTAACCGAGACGCGTTAATCACGTTCCTGAGAGACGCGCGTACAATGATGATGACGCCGCCAGTTATGTACGCTGCTTCTCCATTATATCACGCGTTTTGCTGAACACTTCTCGCTTCCGCGGGATGTCCTGGAAGAACGTGGGCTTCCTGCGGGAGATGCCTGGGCATCAGTAAAACGAAACGAAAACGATCCCATAAACGTCGTTCCCCATGCCGGAGAAATGGAGGAGACCGAGGCGACGTTGTTGCCTGCTGGGGCGACTGTTTTCTCGTATCAGAAGATGTCGAGATGCATCTCGTACAGTTCCCGCGGAAGAGAACATCGTAAGAGAAACGGAGTAAATCTCTCGTATCGTCTTTATTCTCAGAGATACTACGAGCACGCCCTTGAGCGTTATAAATGGCTTCATGCATTTTTACAGCGTTGTAATGAAAACTTCCACGAGGAGGGGAAGGGTGGCTGGGACGGGGGGAGGGGGAGGGATGGACGCTACGACACGTGTACGTCGTTCCGTTTTATATTGCAAGGGGGACGGGTATTTCTGATAAATTCGGCCCGTTCGTCCGTTCTCCTCTGCGCGCGACAGCGCATTAATCTCCCGCGAGTCTCATTCTCGGGAAGGTTACCGTAAGATTCACCGTAAACGACAAAACCGCAACGAGACCTTGGTAATAATCCCGATGCGTTTCATCCTCTCCCCCGCCCAACCGACGAGCTACAAACGAGCGAACAATCGCAGCTGCGATAAATGCTCCCTTCGACTCGCGGCGAGCGACTCGGCGCCGATGGTGCACCGAGAAAAAAGAAAAGGAAAGAAGAAAGAAAGAAAAGGAAAAGTAGGAAAGAGAGAAAAAGAGAAAAAACGAGATATTTTAATTAACGATTCTCTTCGGCGCTCGGGGCTGCCGTTTATCGGGATTTAGCAGTTTGCTCGAGCAGACGTCCGAATTATTCGCCGGCTCTCGGCGGGGAAGAAACGGGAATGCGGCCGGGAAGCGGTGCAATGGTATTTTTAAGCTGGCGCATACGCGCGAGAGAGACAGCACTCGGTCGTTTGCGATGCGATGTTGCTGCTGCTGTCACACGGCGAACAAAGTTAGTTGATCTTGACACGAATGCGAGCGACCCATTGCCACGAGCGTGTGTCCCTTGCGCCGTCGTCGTGGTGGCGAGCCTCTTTCGCAACGGAAATAAAACGATGCTCCACCGACCCATCCGACCTACGTGGACCGGATACGAGCATGAGGACTGCCACGTGGCGTGACGACGGAATGCTGGAATTTGTCGAAGCACTTAAGCCGTGAAACGAACGCGTTCCGGCGCGTTATGTGCGCGATTCGCGAATCCGGATCATCTCTCCGAGGGATCGTCTTCCTCGGGGATTGCTTTGCGGGACTCTCGGAGGAATGCCGAATCAATCCGAGGATTCGCGTCCGTACGTTTCACCTTTCTATCGTCTGCTGATGCGCCGCGTAAGGGAAAAAAAGTAAGGGTGAGAAAGCCCGCGGGGGAACGATGGATGGCCTTTGGGGAGGAAGTTAACGTGGATCGACCAGCAACTCGCAGCTTTGAATGATATTCGTCGCGAGAAGTAGGATGTAGTCCGGCGCAAACAACCGGCAAACTCGATCTGACGCGATTAACGAGTATCGAGTTCGTAATCAAACCAGCATGTTAAACAGGCAAGCAAACGATATCCCGCTGGTAACGCAACGCAATCCGCGCGACAACCGGCTTTTTTTATTTGCGTTATCCACTTGACGATAGTTTGTCCGGACGAACAGCCGGGATCCCCGAATAACCGGAATCCGCCGGTTATTCGACCTATCGACCCATTTTCCGCGATGGGACACGCTGAGACGGGAAACAACCTCTCGTGGCGGGCGTTCGACCGACAAAGAAAAAAGATGACACGCGAGCGATTTGCCGAAATGATAATTCCGCAAGTTCGGAGAACACGGGATATTTTATGGAGGCGTAAAACACGTCTCTGATCACCCGACACGCGCACTTATTTATGTTATGTCTCTCGAAAGTTTCAAGGATCGTAAGACCCTTTCGGTTATCTGTTAGAAAAGAACGATACCGCTCGAGATTATCGATAATCCGAAACTCGTGTATTTTATTTGATCTTTTCTGTTGTTTCCCCCCCCCCCCTCTCTCTTTCTGTTCTTGCTGTGAAAGTTGCTTAATATATAATCGGCGACAAGTCGATGTTTATGGGCGAATTCGACTGGTACAGTCGCGGCGACGCGCGCTCGTTGCCTCGCAAGATCGATGGATTCCCTTTGCGCATTAGTAATCCCGAGGAAAAAGCGTGATTGGATATCCAGGCGATCGATGGCAGAGCAGCGGGTCAAAATGAGTCGTCCGGCGAAAATAGCTCGGCGGTATCCGGCGCGCGGTGGTATCCCGGAGAGTTTTGCGAAGCGTATTTAGGACGAGTCGAGATAAAACGAAGATATTTCGCGGCGCCGGTGCGCGGCTTCAAGAGCGCGCTTTATAAATAAGCCGCAGCCGCTTAAGGTTACCGCTCGCATTACACGCGCCGTTAATTCGCGACGAGCGTTGCTTCGCGCGAGCGCGCAATCCCGCGCGATTAATCCCTGCGGTCATTTCGCGCGGCGAGTAAACGCTCTGCGCTTCGCCCTGGACTGGACTTGCATAGTTTCTCAGGCGCGTCTTCGCGTGAATTCCGACGCACGGAACGAGAAAGGCACGACGCGTGCCACTCGCCGAGCGCAGCTCGTATGCGACGCGAGATTCATCTCAAGCACGTCGCGCATCTTCGGGAGGAATCGTGCGCGATCGTTCGGCTAATCGCGGGACGCGTTTGTATTCGCTTCTCGCGCTTTATACGTTCGTGTCACCTGTTATGCATCGCAGACCGGCGCGCGACCGGGCCGGGAAAGAGTCGCGCGCATTCTCGGCATTCCCGACGTGCTCGTAAACACGGAATTTCCGGGAGGAACCGGCACGTCGGCCTGCTGAACTCGCAAGCTCATCGTGGTGCCAATTGCTGCGCGATACCGGGGATCGGCCCGTTAATCCGGCGTAATGGCGGCGTTGCATCGATGTGAACTGTTCTCAGATCGTCACGATGAGAATCGAGACTTAATTGCGCGAATTTACGATCGATACTTGTCGTCGAATCTGTAATCGCATCGCTTCTTCGTACTCGTATGCAAATCCATATTAGCATGTTCATTAGAGATTAATCCGCTGCGAGGCACGAGAAAAGTTCATCGGACTTGCTGACGACGAGTAATCGCGAGTAATCTCCCGCCGATAATCAATATCCGCTCCGACGAACGCGGCGCAACGTTTCCTTCGGCGAAATATTATGTCATGCGTGCAATGTATCGAACGATGTATCGCCGCAGGTTGATGTCGACTTGCGTTCCACGATAAGAGCGTAGACGCGCCTATAGAGTTTGTCTCGTCGAACTCTCGGATATCGAGGCATCTCCGTTCGTTGCCGGCGCTGTATACCCGCTGTATGGCCGGTTCATTGTACCTGCCAGACTTCAGCGAACGCGATTGCACCGTGTGCATAGACCGACGACCGACTGTGCACACAACAACGCGCGTTCAATGCGACCAAGTACAATAATCGCGATGGAAATTCCACTCGCCAGATAGCCGCCGCGGCAATACCATTGCGCGCACATTGATCGCACAATGTCAGAAAATTCAAATTGCCGCGGCAGTTCGTTGCGTCGAACACGAGGACGCCATGCCGTGTGAGGCATCATTAAATGATGACGGAGATAATGCATGCGCCATGTGTGTATAGGTGTACAAATTAATTCCTTGCTTCCCTTTTCGTCGACGTTCGAGCTTTCTTTGTAGGATCGCAAACAAAGATTCTAATCGGGGAAAATAGTGTCCGTCATTTTCGATGACCTTGAGCCCATTTGTCGGCCAGCCGACTGCGATCTGCAGTCTAGCATCTTGCCGGTTTGGTAGTCGGTGATATATCACCAATGCTTGGAATCAAGAGCAAGATATTAAATTGTACGCTTAATATGTATTCAGAGAAATATATAAATAGGAATCGGCGATACGTAGCTGGTAGCAAGGAAGTCAAGCTCGCTCTAAGCTCGTTATCAACAAAATGCGCTATTGATTAGAGTACATTACAAAACGTACCGCGCGCACGACACTTGCATGTATCGATCTGATGGACGATTGATCGAATCGAACGAGCGATCGCGAGGCGTACGCGCGTGCTAGGTGCGCGCAATTTCGATCGGAAATTTCGAATGTGTTCTCTCTTTCTCTTTCTCTCTCTCTGACTTTCTCTCTATTATTGCGCACATCCACCCACCACACGCGATAATAAAGCCGCTGATTGCGAAATCAAATTAAATCGCGCGCACAGGCACAATTCGATCATTTAATCTAGCCAGCAGGCGCTACGAGTCCGCGCTATGGAGCTCGCGCTGCCGCGAATCGCGGCGTGACGTCGCGGCGCACGTTTTTGTTTGCGTGCGCGAAACGGATCCGGACCAATCCGGCGAATAATAATTACGAGTGATGTTCTCTGTATTAACGACAATTTGCAGTGGCAATTAGTAATTTAATCTGCCGCCGGCGCGTAAACAGCTAAGTTAGAAACCGTGACACGAGCAACGGTAATAATCGGCGCGCTGTTTACAAAGACCGCGAGCTGAAATGAAATGAAAGTCGTGCCGCCGTATTAAACGTCACAATCCGACATCCGATTTAAAAACGCGTCGCGCGGGAAACGGGAACACGGAGAGTGCTCGATAATTCGAGATATTTTACGCGACGGAATCGCTGTCCGTTGACAAATGCGAACATTGCTCACCTTCTCACGAGAATGAGAAATCAGAAGCTTTTCCGAGATCCATTCGTATATATTCTGCCAAAGATCTGCCAATCGTCTACAATCGCCGACGAGAAAACCTTGCTTAGAGCTAAGAACAAAGGATCAATTAAAAACTCCTTTTATTAAAGGCGAGCGTCTTGTCTCTCCGCGCGAAGACTCCGTGCTTCTAAAGTCAATTTTTATCTCCCTTTCCTCTATCTCCCTCTTTCCACTTGAAGCCGCAGATTTACTCGCAATCCCTTTCTTCTCTCTTTTTCCATCCATCTTTGCTTCTCTCTCGCCCCTTGCGTGCACTTGCTTCGACAAGTCTCTTCTTCTGTCTTTCTCTCTATCTCGTGCGCTCTTTTGGACATTGCTTGGATACGTAAGGTCTTCTTCTCGATATACGTCGAGTAAAATGAAGTTAAAGGTGCTTTCCCCATTGTAAAAGGCGCTTAAACTTTCCGCAACTTTTACGAGGCGCTCGTAATTTTGTAATTTTTGCGGCGAAAATGCTCGTAATCCACGGCGGACGGTTATTCGAGTCTTATTCCGATATTTCAGCGTTTGGAGCGTTTGCCGCTCGTTAAGCTCTTTCTGCCTTTGACTACATCAATCATCAGCAGTTATTGAAATATAGTGCTTTCCTCGAATGCCCGAGTAAATGCCCGACAGATTTTTAAAGCATTTGTTTAAAGCATTTATTTAAAGCATTAATGTTGCGCGTATAAATATTCGGTTCATTTCTCATGCATGTTTAGCGCGCTTCATATTCGAGTGATATTTTATGTGTTTTAATCAAACGTATTTATTTTCACATTATGAACAAACATACATTGGAGAATTGACAAGATTATGAAATTTACAAAATAAATTCTGCGGACGTCAGCTATCGCCAAAGTTCAGTAATAAGAAGCCGGACAGAATAGAAAGTCTGCCTTGAAGCTGATTAGTCTTGGTTGAACACTGGAACTCTTAAATTATGCAAAACAGGAGAATTTAACAGGAGATTTAAGAACGTTACGCAAAAAGCACCGGGGACATTTTCCAGAAATTCCTACAAATCGCTGTTATAATCCACGAAATGTACAGATTGCTCATTATCTTTGACTCAGCAAATGACATCGGAAACAAACGACTCGACGATCGATCCATCATCGTCGACTGTCAGCCGTGAGAATGCCAGGCTTCTGCCAGATCCACGTTCACTGATCAGCGTTCCGGGCTTGTCAGACTCGCAAAATTTCACCTGCACTTTCGTTTCACAAGCTCGTTTCGTTAAGAATCTCACGGATCTCTCTCGGAGGAGTTTCCCTTGTCACGCGTGAAGTGCATAATGATGTCTCCGAGGAATATATCGAGCCGCTTTGCGGCTTCTCGTGTCTCGATGTCTCTCTAATGTGATCTCTCGCGTTGATGCGCGAGTTGAGAGTGAGATGATGCTCAAGCATCATGATAGATTTCATACTCGACGTCTAATGCGAGGTTATCGATTCGGATATCGACGATGATTGGAACAACGCGAAATTCGTCGAGCCTGTTAATCAAAGAAGCCTGGAATTAATTTAATTTAATCATCAATCGCCGACGAGGATCAACGAGCTTTCGACAAGCTCGCTCTTCCCCTTGCTTTTCTCCCTCACTCTCTCTCTCTCTCTCTCTCTCTCTCTCTCTCTCTCTCTCTCTGGACTATTAATGAGAACTTGATGGAGTTTTTGGGCGAACGATGTCTCGTCGCTCACTGTCGATTTCTCTCTTTCTTTTTTCTTCCTTTTTTTTTGGCGCGTTAGGAACTGTCGTCAATCTTTCGTCATGGTGGATCGTGCGCGATGCCGCTGCCCGAAATAGAAACGCGCGGGTGTTCCTCGAAAGGCGGAAAAACTCGCGAGGATTAATCTTGGATTAAAAGCCGCCGATGTAACATTGACACGCGTCGCGTGGCGATTCGGCGTTATTATCGCAGTACGATCGGTCGATTATCTGGCCGAACGCTGACGCTGTTTACGCGTTTACGAAAATAAAGCGAGAACGATGGAACTTTATCCGCCGTTGTTGACGCGCGGCGAGCTTCCAGCGATAAATTTCAGATAAGCCGGCGTCCGAGGGCAAATTCTAGATTGTTGGACGATTCACGGTCTTAATTATTCTTAATTCTCGTCCCGCCATCGCGTCTCCCTCCGGTGGCCGTTATTTTCGCTTGTGTACGTCCGATCGTATCTTTTTACTGCCGTATCAAAGGACGGTGGTCCCGGTGGAATGAGAAGCGACATTAGAATCCCGGTTGCCTTGCCCGGAGTGCATTAAAAGATCCCGGGAGGGGGGGGGGGGAAGAGTGCTCTTTCTCCCTCAGTTTCTCCAGCTTTTCTCAGGGTGTCCCTGCCCGAAGAATCATAGAAATTGGCGAGGACTCGGGTCCGCGCGGCAAGCGAACGCCCTGCTCGATGAGAGCGAATTATTCGCGTGTAAGACTCAGAGATACGCGTAATCCGTAGAAATCTGACGAGATCTGAGGGAGGAGATCGTCCCGACACTGCGAGATTGTTAAATGGGGAAACGGTAACCTTGGATTTACGGTAATTTATACGCGGTAATAAAACCCCCAGCACTCTCAATCGACGGCGAAGGCCGGCAGATTTCGTGATTCATCTTTGAAATCTCCGGCAACGCTTGGCTGGATTTGTTTCGCGAGCGCTCGCTTCTTTGTGCACTTCTCGATTCGCGTATTCCCGCTATTTCTGGCCGAGGGTTGATGTCTTGCCGCAGACCGGTCAATAAAGACTCGACTCGACAGCGAAGCCTTTGACAGTCACGACCGCCAGCGAAAAAAGAAAGCGATCGATCGTTTTCTTTCTCCACTTGCCAAGACTCCAAGGAGTCAATGTAAGCGAACAGGCCGGCCAGCGTGTTTACCGAACAACTGTTCGTTCCGATCACGATATCGTGGGTGTAAATTTTACAGCGAACACGAAATATCCCGCGGTACCACTAAAATGCGCCATTTGACGCTACGCAACTGCGTCAACAAATGAAAATGCCTGCGATTGCAAAATTATTGCGACGCTGATGGTAACGAAAAATAAATACGCACTATTCCGTTTGGTATTTAAATTATATAATCGATTTCATCCTTTTTTATTGTCCGGCTTCAAATTACACATCCCCGTGTGTCGCACCTCGTACATAAATCATTGCCGCGTTATTACATCGTTCGTGATATTATTCCATATTTAAACTTCATCAAGCGACTGCGCGCATCGAGCGCGCGATGCTGAGATCGTAATTACGGAGCGATGCACCGTAAGCAGCTTCGAGGATAAAATCTAATCCCGAAGGAGAATGCTGCAGCATCCGCAAAACGCCATACCGGCCGGAAAGCTTTATCTTCCTCTTCCACGCCAGTTCTTAAACAATCGGACTCGGTGCAGCGGTCACGCGACGCGGCGGTGATCTCTGTTAGATTAAAAATAGATTGCGATTGATTTCAAGCGCTTCCGCAGGCTCTAGCAACGCGAGCGAGTATCCGCAATCCGTTCGCTGTCAGATTACGGTCGCCCGATTCGACAAAGAGGAAACTACTTGCCGCGAGGCATCATCTCGGTCGGTTTCCATCATTTAAAGATACTCCACGGAATTCGTTTCTCTCGCGACGAGAGCGCCGGCAATGTCGCGGAAAACGAACTCTGCCGGATTGACCCCGTCTGACTCAACTCCTCTTACAAGTCCTCGCTTCAAAGCTCGCTGAAATCCCTAGTCGCACATGTGTGTTCATTAGATGTACAAGTTAATTTCTTGCTCTTGATTTCAAGCATTGACTTTGATCTCGAGACCGCCGAGTTCCGAGTCCCGGCAGTCCCGGCTGCCCGATAAACGGCTCAAGGTCACCGACAATGACGGAAACTGTTTTATCGATTAGAATCTTCTGTCTTTGTAAAACTTTGAGCTTTACGCAGGAAGCAAGAGATTAATTTGCACACTTGATGTAAATCCGCGTCTTGCAACATCTGCATACATTTTTGCCTGCATGCTCCATTCGTAGCGTCATTGCGCTATAATCTTTCATTCGGCACACTCATTCGCGTTAGCTCTCGCGTTTCGCGGCAAAGGCAATGAACGTCATCTCGACGAGTATCGGACGTTGATGGTCGTTGTAAGTTAACGAGCGCGATGGGACGAGAAATAAACGAGAGAAGGACAGAGAGAGAAAGAGAGAGAGAGAGAGAGAGAGAGAGAGAGAGAGAGAGAGAGAGAGAGAGAAACGGATAAACAGGCGAACAAAAGGGAAAAGAAAAAAGAAAGAAGTAACGGTCGCTAGTATCGTGGTTCCTATAAGATATGGATACGGCAGCTGCTCACGAGGAAATTCAACTCGCTCAGGCTCTGTCAGCCCATCGCATATCAGCCCCGTTCCAACCTTTATTCGCGAGCTCTCTCTCCCTCGGGCCATCGAGTCGTCGCGCTCTTATTATTTCCATCCTTTTTCGGAAACAATATACGCTAGTTGGCAATTCTCTTCCTCCCGAAACGTAAGGGATATGAAATCACGGAGGTCGAGATCGAAATTGAAATTGAAACTGGAGTCACGCTCTCTGATACACGCGCACACGCGCGCACTGTCTTACATTAGGCAAGACAAGAAACAAAAGTCGTATGGTCCGTTCGTGTATGACAAGCGTCGCAATCGCAGCACGGAGAAATTTCATTAACGAGTTCAAGACTCGTTATAAATCCGAGTGCCTTGGAAAATGTAAAGCCCGCCGCTCTCAGAAAGTGACGGAGGATCGATGTCTTAATTTCGATTCGGGACGAGATCCGTGAAGAAATCGATAAGCTATCGTGCACGGTCGGGGAGCTCGGCCGACCCTGACGCAGGTCTCGAGAGCTATTTTTGGCCGGCTGATACATATCCGAATCTGCATATAGCCGCGCGCGCGTTGGCGTACGCGTAACACATCCGCGCGAGAGCTCGTTGTTGCAAAATTTCAACGACGTAAATTCCGGGGCGCGTAATGCGCGAAGACGTTTCGCAACATCGATCCGCGTTTCCGCATGTTTCCCTCGCCGGTGTTTCCGTGTTACGAGGGTATTACGTAATCGGACGGGCGGATGATAAACGAGCGTTTCGCGATGATCAAAGCGGCCGATCGCTCATGACGAAACGGCAGCACATCCGTGTGCCAGGATCTGCTTCTGCAGACGTGATTAAATTAATCATCCCGCGATTGTTTCCTTTGCGAGCGGCTGATCGCTGCTGATGCTGATGTGTCGCGCGGTGTGTACAATCGAATCAGCTGTTCGGCGGCGTTTTGTCACGATAAAAACCCGACTAATCCGGCCGGGTCGAAGGGTCGCCACCGGATAGATCTCGCAATCAGCTCTCGTTCTCGTGCGATCGGCAGGGAGGAGATGAGAGAGGGGCAGCTAGCAGGCACGTTGATTGGACGATAATTGCGTTGCCCTTGTCGTCGGAGTCTGCATTTTCCGCGTGACCCCGCATATCACGAAGTCGTTATTCTTGCGGTAATGACCCGCCGATCGATCCGGCTCCAATCGCGTCTCCATTGATCGCGATCGAATCGCATCAACTGCACTCGATTCGTCTTTGGTGAAGGCGTGATTTGCCGCCTCAGCTCGCGGCTCGTAGTAGCGCGTAAAGATCACGAGAATAATCAGCTGAAGCAGAATCAGTCCAAGCTTACGTGTACGCAAATACCTACCTCTTATCTCCCTCACGATATCTGATTAATTGATTAATTAATCATAATCCAAGTATAACCACTCGATACTTTATCGACCGCAAACGATTAAATGACAAATGCTACGATTAAATGACAAATAAATACGCGAGATAGCACAACGCTGCGACGTGCCGTTGGAGAGATCTTCCGGGCAATTCTTTCATCGTGCGAAGAAGGAATTGCGAAATGTAATAAATCCTCCACGCGGAGAACCCACGCGGGAGGAGGGAAAGAGGAACGAATGAATTCTGACGGCGGGTTCTCGCGATTCAGATGCATCATCGTCTGGAATCGGACGGAGATGAGCAGATTCAGGGATCCCGTTGAATCCAGAGGACTCGCCAACATCCCGAATTACGCAAATTTATTCGCCGCGAATGAATTCGCTTAACGCGCTCCGGCGAGGCATCGTGGCCTCTCGATTGAATGTACGCGCGTTAATAAAATCGTTACGGACTAACGTTTATTTCCACTTAGCGGGCACCGCGAGGAGAAGCCTCCCTCCCCTCCCGCCCTCTCTTTTGGAATTTTTCCGAGTATTCCATCGTGGACAATGGCAGCCCGCAAGAAAGAACAAGCTCCAGGATTAATCTCGATGATACAAATGGTCGGCGAGTTGCCGGCATCATTAACTGTCGCGTTAATGGATGTATGCGCACGCCGAATAATTATAACCGCGGCTGGCCACTTTTGCATAGGCCGATCTGTAATCCGGCTGCGAACGTAGGTGCATCATGTAATAGTTAATCTAAAATTTGCCGGCTTGTTTTGTAATGCGTGCAGATTGAACGCTCGGTACGTGACTCGCGTAATCGGAATCGCTCCGCGCTTACGACTGCTTCGAATTTAACTGATTCAATATATATACGCGTACGCGTATGTATGTACGCGGCTACATTTCTTTTCCGTTATTTATTAGATCGAGCGGCACGTTTTGAGGCAAAGTCCGCCACCAGCTCGCGGCAGTTCTTTCAGCTTTCGGGCTTTAACGCGAAACAACGCGGCGGGGATCAATCGCGGGGATCGTTAGCATAGCTCTTTTTCGCGGCTGATGTTATCTGCACAAATAATAACGGTGGCACCTCTCTCTCTCTCTCTCTCTGTGTGTGTGTGTGTGTGTGTGGCTCAGCCTCGACACGCGAGCATTTCGCGGAATAATTCGAGGCGGCTTAAAGTCTCACGGTTTGGCGCGTCGCCAAACGGCGCACGCAATAACGGCGATCCGCACCGAGAGTGTTCGAGCGTCGATTTAGGCCAGAGCACTTTGTCTTTGAGTTTCTCAGCCAGAGAAATCGGCATCGCGTCTCCGGCCGGGAGAGAACATCGATCGCGGCGCCGTGTGCGCGCCGGCCGATCGACGGCCGGCAGATAAAAGCACGTGCATAAACTAAACTGACCCCGTTCGCAACCCCCGCCGCGAATGCGACGCGGGGTTAAGCTCCTTCAGTGCGGAAGCACACGCGAGCACGCGTGCAAAGAGCGTACCGAGGATGGATCAGAGCGTTGCAGGCTGCATGAGCGACCGTTTACTCGGCGGCGTCGAGGACATTTTCAGGAAATTCAATCAACGTTTTCGCATCCTCTCAGTCTTCTCCGCGGAGAAGGCTTTATCACGGCGCGATGATAATTCCCCAGGACTCGTGCCGGTTAACGAGGAGATATCGCGGAGAGACGCGCGCGCGCGCGCGCATTAATTTACCGCGACGATCGATCGCGATCATAACACGCGCGCGTCCGCGCGCGTGTTCGAATGAAGGATTCTTGAAATGCGCGGAGCGCTTTAATCCGAGCTTGCTCTCGCGAGTGTTATGATTTCGCGCGAACGGCAAGCCGCCGTGTGGACTTTCCCACGGCGCTTTCGCGAAAGAGTCCCGCAACCGTGACGACGACGATACGACGAGTGAGAGGAAACGCGCCACCGGCGCGGAAACTGTGGGAGAATAAATTGTCGTACGCGCGGCGAAAGTAGATGGAAGTATACTTCCGTTCGCGAACGGACGCTGAAATACGGCCGGCGTCGGTGTCGGAAATTGTTTTTGCCGGTCCAGGCAGCTTCGCCGTTTCGAACGAGCGGCGACACATGCGCGGTGCAACGGCGGCGATCTCGCCGGATCTTCGTCGCTGGATCGCAATCGCTTCGGGCGTTAATTCACAGAATCAACAGCGAGAATCTCTTTTTAATATTTCTCTTATTTAGCTCTGATAATATACATTCGATCGAGGGAAATCGCGATTGTAAAACTGACAAGGGCACTTTATATAATCCTGTATGATGTAACGACGAATGTATTGGATATCAGAAAAGCAGCTAAAGAGCGGGTACTCGAGACTACTCTGAGTCGCTTCGCGGCTATGCTGGACCGTTATCGCGATCTTCGCAAGAAGAAACGTACTTGGCGTTCGCTCTGAGCGCGGAATGCCAAAACGCACGGCGATAACCGACGAATCTCGTCACTTCGGGGATGTCGGCGTCTCGCGGAGTAACGATCGCCATCATAACCGTTCGCGTTGGAGCTTCGCGAAGTCTCGCGAGTACGATGTACGATGTACACGCTTCGTCGCCGCTGATCGATCGGCAGCGGAACTCGGAAAAGTATCGCTCCAACGATTTCTCCTTCCCCGACTCTCCCTGTCTCTCCTCCTCTAGCTCTATCACTTTCGCCCTTCCCCTCGAATCGATCCATCTTCCTCTTGCCGACCTCCTCGCCACGGCAGAATCCACCTTCTGACTCCAGCGGCCACTTGTCGCCGTTTATTTCTCGGCGCCGCCATCAGAAATTTATTAAATAGCTTGGCAAGCTGAAATAATGGAAAAACTGCCCTTTTGTGATGCGCTCTTTTAATAATTGAGTAGTTCGAGAATGAAAGAGAGAGAGAGAGAGAGAGGGGGGGGGGGGACTAAAGTTTGGTAACATCAATCCCTCAGCAGCGAGAGGAGCTGCTTGGACCTCAATTTGTCAAGAGAGATGGCGAATATCGACTGCCGCAGCACTAAATAGTTTACAATTTGCCGTTAATTGATGCCAGAGGGGGACGAGATCATTATTTTGCAGCTACGATGAGTAGCAGTCGGTGAACGCGTCTCGTGCTGAGAAAAGCTCGATTGTACCCTCCTCCACTCTCTCTCTCCCTCTCTCATCCCTCAGCAGCGAGAGGAGCTGCTTGGACCTCAATTTGTCAAGAGAGATGGCGAATATCGACTGCCGCAGCACTAAATAGTTTACAATTTGCCGTTAATTGATGCCAGAGGGGGACGAGATCATTATTTTGCAGCTACGATGAGTAGCAGTCGGTGAACGCGTCTCGTGCTGAGAAAAGCTCGATTGTACCCTCCTCCACTCTCTCTCTCTCTCTCTCTCTCTCTCTCTCTCTCTCTCTCTCTCTCTTGCTGGCGTACGTCGCGCGTTTATCCATGGCGGAACTTTTCACGCTGTACACAGCGCTGCGCGCGAACTATTCGTCCGCTCTTTCCGAGAGCGTCGTCGCGAACGGAAGGACTGATCGAATTTTCGATCTCGCGAGCATTCTTGCCGCCGCGAGAGTTGCGCGGCAAGCCTCCGATGTAATTTTGCGATTTAATACACGACGTTCGCGCCGACTGATCTTATGGCGGCAGCGGATGTCCCGCGATCTTCCTTACAAGCGGAGATTCGATTGGGAACTCGGAGGGAAAATTGCAAAGCGCGAGGGAAACTTCGGGGAATGCACCGATGCAATCATTCCCCCCGTCCGCTCTTCTCCCGCACCTCTCTCGCATTCTAGGGATATCTCTTAGCACTTCCGCTCTTAGCCGACTGCTTTCCTCTCTTTCTTTCTTTCTCCTTCCTTCGCCGCTGCGTCTGTTCCGATGGAAGGGCAACATTCCTCTCGATAGGGATGGATTTTAGCTAACGGGACTCCGCTCGGCAAGTCTCTCCCCCACGCGGTGGTTTCCCTCCATTTTTCCCCAGCGAGGGGATCACTTTCTCCGTCTTTGCCAGAGTTAGCTCTTACGCGAGTTTGGAAACTCTCGCGAGGAACGATAGATCGGAGCTTAATCCCTCGAGTGCTCTCCTGCCGCGATAATGCCGCGGAACGTGATGAAAGAAGGGATCTTCGAGGTTCTCTTCATGCTAATTATTTTCCTTTCAGACCTCGAACGCTGATTAAAAATTGCACGATTAAAAATTCCTCGCAGAGATGAACGAGCGAGCTCAAGACGCGTCGCGCTTTTACGCTCGATGGTGGATCGGAAACGTCCCATCTCATTTGCCGATCTCTCCTTCCATCGCCCGGTGCGTGAGTCGAGTTAGTTAGTTGGGGCTTCGAGAGGTCGGAAACTGGAAGGTAACTCGAGAAACGTTGAGCTACGCGCGAGGGTGCGCGCAGTAATCGCCCGCATCCTTATAACGCTGCGCTTTCCGAGTTGATACGCCCCCGTAAATCATGCCGCGACTGCTGAAAAATGGACCGAGCGCGACTTTGATTTATTCTGCATTGAAATTGTCAAGTCGCGATATCGATGCCAATATCACGCGACGCCGTTGTACGCCGTTCCGTCTTCCTGCATCGCGCGTTATCGATAAACAGCGGCGAATGCATGCGTCGAGAATATGGCCGCGTCGCGCGTCGCTATCAGCGATAACGGCAACGACAAGCAACAAAATGATCCCCCGTGGACCGTCGACGTTCGCTCGCGAGATTCTTCGGCTCGCCGAGCTCATCAATTAATCGCGAGCGCGCCGCGTCTGCTCCCAAAGCGGCCAATTGCATCGCGAATCGCGCACGCGCGCGCGGTAAACTCACTCGGCGCGGCCAAGTTTTACCCCGCGGCTCGTTAGGGGTAGCTATCCACCCTTCGCGGGGATGCAGCCTCCGCCCTCTCGCAGATTATCGCGTTAATATTAATTTCACTCCTCGGGAAATTGCCTCCCCGCGCGCGATTGTCTTTGCTCGCTCGCGTGAAACGCGTGCAGTATTTTCATGCACTTCCGATATCCTCGCTTCGGTAAAGACGACCTTCTCCTTATCTCTTATCAGTTTTCTTATGAGTTTCTTATGAGCGGAGGCTTGAGAAACTGCACTCTATGCTGCGATTTATATCGCGCGTCGATCGCGATCCGTTATTCAGGCTTCGTTCGAAGGGAACGAGACTCGCGCTCGATTAATTCTCTGTCGACAGCTTTTACGGCAAATTGAAAGGAGATACTCCAACCGTATGCACGAATCTGCCAACTTTCGATGTGTTAATGCGCCTTCGATGTTTCGCACCGTTCAAAATATTTATTTATTGCCGATGCTGATTCGAGGGAGTGTGTAAAGATGAGAGTCGTAGAAAACACAACAATCCTCTTTAATCGTCAAACAAATTAACAGTTACAATATTTGGATACTCGCTCTAACTGAGTAACAAACGTGCGATCGTTGCCTCTAGCCTCTCGCAAGACACTGAAGACACCGGGTTTTTCGCCGCTTGGTAACTGCCTAGCGATAGCGATCCTTTTTTTGTTTCGACAACAATTGCGACGGGCTGTTTATTCGCTTTGTTACTCATATTGGATTTATGTTTGTACATCGAGGACATTCCAAGAAAATAACGTCTATCCTTAACACGATGCACTTTATACTTTTACTCGCGCAACGACGTATGCTATATTAGCCGACACATACTCATTTTCATTTCTCATTTCGCATTGTTGCATCGAACAGAGATCTTGGATGGATTTCGCACAACTATCACGCGAAATCTGATCGCGTGTCCAGGGAATATCCGGTAGAGGAAGGCAGGGAATTCCCGAGCAGTAAAATTTGAATATATCCGGCAGCCACCGTCACTCTCGGATTCTCGGACCTTGCCGAGTGCATCCTCGATGCGGAAACGATATTCGAGGAATGCCTTCTCGAACTGTTTACCTTACGCGGTTCCTGTCAGGTATCGTGCTACTCGACGATCATCGAATCCAAAGTGTATTCGCGCTTTCCTTCGATGTTTCTATTTACGACTGCTTCGACGAACACGCGCGAACGCGGATGTCACTTTGTTTGTTCCCGAAGAATTCGCCGCTATCGTGATTAGCACCTTTGTCGGAAATTAGACTGTACGCGAGCGTGCATTATAATGCTCGAGAGCGCTGTTTAATTGTTTGTCAACAAGAATGTCTGACGAGTTTATGCTCGTCATGAGGAATGGATCAGTTTTGGGCTAATAACGAATAAAAATGATCGACTTCTCAGCTAATCCAATTCTTATTACTCGCCATTTCAGTTTGTGTTTCAGATTTACGGTAGATGTATTCGTCGTCGATTTTAATTATGCGAGCGAACGCTTTCAAAGCAAAATTCAAACCGTTAAAGGATTAAATCCGCTTGTCCTCCGCGCGAGTATACGGTATATGCGATACAGTAGCCACAGGCGGCTTGATGATGCTGTTTGCGGAATCCGCGTAACAAGCTTCGTCAACAGAGCTGCGATCATTGCCAAGTCGACTGGTCAAACATTATCGGACAATCGCGCGAACGGTATGCGAGCTGGCGCGCGAATTGCGTAGACGCAACGTCCGGTAAATGATTCTTCTCGATTCGACACGAGCGGCATATCGATCGCGACATATCGTCGTACGGCGATCACGTAATGAACAGCGCGTCGAAACGCGGTTCATTATCGGTAAGTTGCTCGTTTAGCGTTTCGCTTTGCGAATTCATCGGCTGGCGGGATTCAGGATGATTCCAAAATCTCCGGCTACCGCGGAATCATCCTGAAATTAGCGAAGCTTGTCGGCGCGAAAGGAAAAGGAGCGAATATCTCGGGAAACGAGCAAAGTGCTGGACGATTTGGCAAATGGAAACGCTGCGCGACGTGGAACGTCACGCGGCTCGACACGCTAAATCGGACGCGTGTCCGACGACGGAATTCAGCGCGCTCGACTGCGAGCGCGCGCGGATGGCTGGCCTGGATTAGCGACTAAAGTGCTAATACGCGGATTTCCGGTGCACATCCGCGCGGCTGCGCGTCAATCATCGTTTATGCGATGATGGACGAGCCGATCCCGGCTGTTATTGATTCGTCGCTATCGAAGACTCGCGAGGCGCCGTTCTCCGGCGCGAGCAATCCGCTCGCTGGCTGGTCGCGCCGGAAGCGCGATCCGAGGAAGTGAAATCGGATCCGGCGGTCCAATCTCGCCGATTAAATCAGCGCGCGATCGAGAAGTCTACTTCGCGCGCTCGAATCATCACGCGTCGTTCAGCCGCGCTCGAAAATCAACGACGTCATCAGGAGCGTACTTCCGTGGACGCGCGTGAAATTGATTTAACGTGCAGCGCACACGGAGCGATTCTACGGAAATGACTGATTTACCGCGTTCGCGATAACGTACTCCACGAAGGGAAAGGGTTGAGGGTTATCGGCCAAGGGTCGGCGATTATTCTCGCGGGAACCGCAAGCGAGACCATCGATCGATCCGGGAACTTCGCGAAATAAATCCGATTGGCCATCAAGCAAGTTGCGGGGCCAGAGTGGCGAGATTCTGCCAAAAACAGAGAGAAAGAGAGAGAGAGAGAGAGAGAGAATGAGAGAACCGTGAAGGATAAGGGCATTCTGGAAATATACAGCGACACTCTTACAGCATTGCGAACATTCCCGACCGGAGCGGGTGCGCGTTTTCCTATTCCTGCCGAATGTAGGACATCGATTTCGGTAGTTTCCCGGAAACGCGAGGATCTCGCGAGTCGGGAACTTTGTTGGCCGTGGGGCGACTTCGCTTCGAATCGCCGGCTACGAAACTCCTGCCCAATCCAAGGCAACATGAATACTTTATCTGATTGCACGGGAATTCCGGTCTGGCGTCTAATTCCATGTGGCAAATTTCACGTCGCTCGAGGTCCTCCTCGAAGAATCGCAGGGAAGACGTCGGCTATATCCGAGCGTATCTAATACGTATCTCCTATTAGGTTGGCAGAAAAGAGATGCTTGAATCATTCTTGGATCCTTCTTATCGCGCTTGAATAAGAAACGCGCACAATTCCGTCTCGGATCCATTCGCCATTCGAAGTTTACGACAAAAACGTTGCCGCGAGAGGGGCTTTCTCGCGCTTCGAGCTGCGCGCTTCTGCCGGCTGTCTGACGATTCCTCGCGTGATCTGGATCACAAGGAAACGATGGGTGGTATAGCCGTGGCTATATTTTATCGGAAACGCCCACACGGAAATTTATAATGCACGAACGCAGTCACTTTGCCGCTCCGTGCCACGTGAATTTATCGCGGCTTCGCTCGCCGGCTGTAACGCCGGCTCGCATTTACCGAACGCGCTGCTGCGCGTTCCAGAAATTTCAGACGAAATTCAGAGGGCGATTCAAGGAACAAACGTGTCCTGCGGCGCGTTACGTCCGAATGAGCCTGAGAATTTAAGATCGCGTTTAAAACGTCGCGTTCGGACACCGCGCTCGCCAACGCTTTCGAGTGCCTTTCCGGAATGCTGGAAGCGCGCTCCAAGTTACACCAATCGAAGAGACGCGCGGCTGCATCGATGAATCCGTGCGCGTTCGCTGAACGCGTGAATTTAATATCGCCGCGAGCGATCCTCGAGTCGACGGAGCCAAGTTACGCGTCGTTATTGTTCATCGCTCGCTGGCGCGATCGCGCGCGAGATAATGACGACGCGCAGCCCCGAGCAGGAATTTAATAAATCCGCCGCGTTGGAGCTTCTCGCTTTTCGGGCAGCGCGATCGCGGCCTCGCGAATATCGCGGCCTCATCGACGCTGAACACCGCGCAAGGATGACGACGGAAGACGACGCGTTCGATTCGCCGTGGCGCCGCGCACGTCACGCTCTCTCGCAGTGTAAACACGGCATTTCCACGTCGCGAAGCTCGCGGTCCATTAATCACTGCCTCCACGATGCCATTAGCTAAACGATGCCCTGATATTAAGTTCCTCGGCTAATAATAATCAAACGTGCCGCGCCGGCCTCGCCCCGATGCCTCGACGGTTTTATTAATCAGCCGCGCATTGTCCGGCAGGACGATTGTGCCGCAGATTCCCAAACTTGTCCAGATCTCGCGATATTAAGAAGCGAGCGTGTGGGAGTCCCCGTTTGAGGACTGTCGCGGCGCGCACAAAGGAACGGCGATGGCGGCCGGGATAAAAATGAAATCACGTAGCGCGTCGCGGTAAATTTTTCTAACGACAACTCCGCGGGGCGTTATCAATCCCCTGAATCCCCGGGGGAGCGATAAAGATGGGAAAGGGAGAGAGGAGAACGACCAGCACTGCGTTGCGCGCTCGTTTATACGTGGCTGTCCTCCTCCGCTCTCCCAACCCTTTTTCCGCCTCCGGTCCCTTCCCTCTAATGGTTATAAAACTCTGTAGATAAGTTTTTCTTAAATTGAATACCGCGTAAAGATCCTATTTCGTTCAAAGAGAATCCGCAGGAGCGAGCGAACAATCGAAAGCACTCGCTCATTTATACGCATGATGCCTGCCGGCATCTTGATTCTACCGTGATTCTTGCCGCATTCGAATCTGCGAAGATTGGAGATGACTGATGATAAAAGACAGCAGGGTTTTTTACGGACCTTGCGGACGTATTCCGTATCCGGACGGCTAGCTAGGGCAAGATCCTAGTGCGCTTCACGAAACGGTGATTAATGTCTTGATGCCATTCGTCAGCGACGCGAAAGGGAGCTTTTTAACTCGTTAACCGTTTCCGGAAACAGCCTTGTGCCTTGCTGTCGCCGAAAGCGAAGGGTCCCACGGGAAGGGTATGAATGAACCGGCCGATAATAGAGAAAACTCTTTCTCTCTCTCTCTCTCTCTCTCTCTCTCTCTCTCTCTCTCTCTTTTCGGATCGCGCTCAAGCGATCCTTCCTCTTTTTCCGCCCTCCTCGCGGGAAAGGAGGGTTCGCACCCCGAGAGAAACCAAGTCGCGTTCCCCTTTCCCCCGTGGGACTCTTTCCGTGTAATACGGAATTCCTTTCCGCGATTTGGCCCTTTCTCAGCGACAAAACGATGGAAAATGTCCGGCGCGATATTATCGCTCCTCCTCCTCCGAGCGAACGGATCCGCAAACTTCGCTTCGGATTCCGGCTTTGTTTATCCTCCGATTAACTCGATTAGACTCCAAAACTGCGTTATCTTCTCGACTTGCTCGACGTTGCAACGTTAATGCATCACTCTAACCGTTTGTTAACTATCCTGTTGCCAGACCCGCGTGGACTTTGTTGGCTTCCGCTCTCTATATCGTTACAATTTCGAACTATGCGTCTATGGATGGAGTTTATCGAATGCAACAGAGAGGAAGAGATAGCGAGAGAGAAAGAGAGAGAGAGAGAGAGAGAGAGAGAGAGAGAGAGAGAGAGAAAGAGAGAGGATAGGGAGAATCTGAATTAGTAATTAAAAATTACTTTGAATTGATAAAAATAATATAAATCAATATAAGTATAATTTAAATTTCCGGTTAATATAAATTTCCTGTGCGTATATAGTTTACATGGCAACATGAATATCGTGAATTTTCACTTCGGAGATCGCGATGAAACGAGGTTGTACAATTCAATGCACGCATCGCTAATCGGCGCGAGATCCGCTTTAATTTTGCACGAAACGTGAAATTTCTTTCCGCAATCCATTTGTGTTCGCTCCTGCGTTTTAATTAGGTTTAAATTGCGTTCCGCCTCGCTCGCTCTCTCTCTCTCTCTCTCTCTCTCTCTGTGCTTCGAAAAAAAATCAGGTTATTAAAAAAATTGTTTAAGTGGAAGAGGATGAAAGAAGCACGAGCGCGCACACAAACGCACATGCATACTTCTGCAATCTCATTAATAATACCGTTCGATGCACCTCACGCGGACCTATTGATCGCGTTTCGCGATTAATTATTAATCTTTCGTCGCATGCAGCCTCCGCCAAGTGACTTAACGCCGGATCCATCGTGCGAGATGCTCCTCTCGCGAAAATCAGATCCCTCTCCGTGAAGAATCTCCAAGACGGAGGAGCAAGAACAGATTCCGCGCTAAAAGGAACGGATCGAGTCATCGCGGATTTTCTCGGAACTGTCTGTTTGCGTCCGTCCGTTCGCGGCGCCAGTTGCCCGAAGCTGGTTCCTTCCGGAAGCTGAGATTTTCACGGACTCGTCAGCTTGCGGATGTTTGCGTCAGCGAATTCAGTCTCGGCGTTCCATTCAGGCCATCGTTGCGTTAACGTACGCCGATCAATGACAACGCGCGCATTACTTTACTTCGATTGCCACAGAACTCGCGAGATACGGAAAAACCGCCGCGAGCACGATAATTTGCGCTTCGTTGCATTCCGACAAGTCGAGATGATTAAGCGCTGCCTGCGGCAGCATCAGCGACGCGTCCGATCCGATCGATATCCCCGTATCGTTACATTCGCAGATATACACGTGTACGTATATATATATATATATATATATATATATATATATATATACATACATATATATTCTCGCGAGACTAACTGTGTCCCATGCACGCGCAGACTTCGTCTGCGAATGAAGAACTTGAGCCCTTTTATCGGTGATCTGACGGAAAACTCCGGGCATTCGGCGCAACAATGGAGCGCTATTATTCCCCGCTCATCAAACTCGGCTTTCGAAAAACAGCCGAAATTGGGAAGCGAGCGATATAATGGGAGCGCGTATAATACAACAAACCGGTATCGGTAGCGGAGCAGAAGCACCGATATTCCCCCCTTTCTTTTCTTCTTTCTTGTTTTCTTTTTCTCCTGTATTTTTATTTGCTACTTTTCGCTCGAGCTTGCGTCGATTCGTTATTGGCTGCGTTATCCGCTGCGTCTCGATAAAATCGAAGCGGGGAACAAAACGCGGATCGCTATCGAATCGATCTTGAACGATATCGGTGTCGACGTCGAAGTTTTAATTATCGAAACCAGCGAGCGAGCGATAATCCGCGGCGGTCGCGTTTGCGCGTAGGATCGGATCTACGCTCGCCGTCGCGGCGTATCGTAAATATCCGCGCGCGTAAAGCGGACACGCGCGTAAAGTCCTAATTGGACATTTATGGTTTCATCGTGAGTGTCGTTTTTACGCGGTAACGCGCGGAAAAAGCGGCGCAACGCCGTCGCGACGGAGACACGTTCCGCGCGAGTTTATGTCGCGCCGGCTGCGTTAATGACGCGCTGCAAAAAGCATCGCGCGCGGAACGTTACCGAGCTCTCGGCTCGTTATTGCCGGGATTTATCCGGCGGGCAGCCTTGAAAATAAATCGCCGGCACCATCAATATTCATCGCGCGCGTTTTACACGAACGGCGAACAAACGTTTTCAGCGGGATTAATCGAATTAATTAGGGCGCGCTTCCGCGCTGCTCGTAATTGAATCGGCCGTACTTGAGCATCGGAAATGGCGCCAGCGTTAATTATTATGGCGTGCATATGCATGTCGTGTTCCGCTCGAGTTTGGTCACCGAACCGGCCCAACCGAGCCGGCGACTGAGAACTTGCGGCGACGCTTGGTTCCGCGCGAACTCTCCGCGGAACTTTGGAGATCCGCGCCAAGCATCTCGCAACTCCGGCTGACTCCGCGACATCACGCGCACGCAAAAGTCGGCGTACACACGTGCACGTCGAAAGGAATATTAACGTAATCCCTCTGCCCTGCGAGGCGAACGCGAGGCGTGCGACTTAACTCTTTGATTGCCATTGGCGATTGTTTCTGCCGAATGCAAGTGACGATAAAAGTTATCGGTGTTTGAGACGGACGTTACATTTCTTGCATCTTGATAAACAAGATTCTACTCATATCGATCGCCTGCTCTACGCTTCACGGAGAGCTCTTTCCTTCAACGACGGACGCTTGCGAGTGCCGCAATACAGCACGATTGTCAACAATCGTAACGTATTATTGTCCCTGTATTATTAAGGATTGCGCAAGTAAAAAAAAGGTATTACACAGATAGAAAACTCGAGAATAGTTTCCTCTTATATTTTCTAATATAGCTGAGGAATTACGATAGTAACTCGGTTGTACAGTCAATCGAACACCGATAGAGTACGCGAAAAAGTATTCCGTCCGCACAGGTCGCAGCCGCGGACGCTCCGCGTTTGAACCTAGAATGCAGTCAAAGGGTAATCCAACATGCACCGTGCTCGTCGTTCTCATCGCTCTCGTTTCGTTCGCGGCTCGATTGGGAAATCGGATCGTGAATCGCGACGCGCGCAAGACCGCGACGAAAATGATGGCCGATGATCGATGTTGGTCCGTGAAATTTGCCGAGCGACCTGGTCCGCTCAGCGAGCCCGCACCCCTCCTCTCGGTCTCATCCCTCGATCTCCTCAACCCCGGTGATGCGCCGGTAACGTGCTTTACCGCGTAATCAGCGCGCGCTGCGAGGGTGGCATCGAGCGGGTGCACCTGCTTACACCGACCGACCGTGAACTGGGAGAGGGAGAGAGGGGCGACACGTGTTGCGATGAGGATGCTGGATCCGGACGTGCGTTATATTATTCGTCCCCGATTCAGCCCGAGCGATCCAGGCAGCCGGAATAGGAGAGGCGCGCGGTCAGAATCAATTAAACATATGGCTCGTTTGAACCGGAACGCTCGTCGGGCATGCGCGCGCGCGCGTGTATGCGTGTGTGCGTGTGGGATGTTGGCAGAAGGCGGAGAGTGGAATGATACCGCGATATTTTATCGCCCTATTCTCGATAAGTATTCGCGACGCTCCGCGCGCACTGCGGACGCAATTTCATGCGCCAGCATCGAAACACCCCCTCCCCGCGGTCCGAGGGTTGGGAAAAACGGGAAACGCGGCGGAAGCGAAACGGCTGATCGTATTGCCGGCTGCCTCTCGCGGTGAGAGGGAAGGCAACGTCGTTTCCCTTTACGAAAATATCAATGATACCGAGATCCCTCTCCCTGTGTATTTTCGGTCTCTACGTCAATAGAGAGTTGCCCGAAGGATCGCGGACGGCAGGGGAGAATCGATTAAGAGCGGAGTGGCCAACCCGTCGCGTATACCCGGTAATCTACCGCTGTTCGCTTTTTGCGTCTGCATTAATGCGGCAGCGCGTTTGATGTCTCTTGATGAGATGGATCGCTCGCTCGCTTCGCATTCGCCGCGCGCTTTGTAACAAGGCGCGCTCACAATGGCGGATAATTTGCGAGACGGCTGGGATATAAATCAGTTATACGTCGTTACGCTGAACTAAGATCGCGGCCTTTAATAATCCCGGCCAAATTAGAGGATCTCGCAGCGTATGCAACAAGAGCCACCCCTCGCGAGGATCAAACGGAGAATCCAACGAGGGAGGCGCTCTCCCACGAAGTCGCCAATCTGATCGCCGAATCGTTAGATTGACTTATCGAGAGGAATCAATGGGGGAACGAGAGGAATTAATTGGGAGGGGTCGACTCTCTTTCCGAGACGCCGAGGATGTGAGAAAACGTTCTGCGCTCTCGCAGAATCGAGCGGCGGAAGAATGCTTTATTCTCGATAACCTGTTTATCGATGAGGTCGAATCCAAAAGGGGACCTTCCGATATCCTTCGTTCCGCGTTGCTCCCGTCCTACACGAATGCCCTTCACGTTCGATCGCGGGAAAAAAGGTAGAGAGATGCGCCGCTTTCCGCTTTTCGCGGAATTAAATGTTGCGGAATGCTGATGCGAGACTGCGATTGTAAACTATCGGCGATTATCAGACGGTGCTCCCCGGTGACGGATAATTAACGCGAACGGAATTACGCTTTTTCTAGCGACATTCTGCTCGCTTTTGACAAACGAGACGGGAAATACGCGGCGACGTAACGCGACAACACGAAATGCCGATTCGCGACCAATTACCGGCGTGACCTGGTCGTAATGAATCGCCATTGTAATTCCCCGGCCGGCTTCGAATTCCCGAATCGATCGCAGGAAGACAATAACATTTGCCGCGGGGAGCGCACTGGATAACGCGCGCGATTCTCTCGTTAATTAACCGCCGCACTCGCCGACTCGGCCGGATAAAAATTACACGGTTCAGCAGATGAAATGTACGAAGTGTCGAATGTTTGATAACGGACGGACTGAGCGTGCTACCAACCCAGCTACGAGTGGAAAACAACTTGTCTTCGAATCAAGAGGATTGTTCCGCGCCGGAATAATCCGTGCCGTTTGATCGGAGCAGCATTGGACTGAAATTGGTACGTAAAATAAATGAGAGAAAGATTCGGCGACGATCAAACGAATCCCAGGCGAGCTCAGCGCTGCGTCGTCGCAAATTGTCGACGAAGCTTTGTCCTTTGCTTGGCTGAAAAAATGTCAGAGATTCTCTCGAGAATAGAAAGAGATTCTCTCGTTCGCAAAAATATGCAAATTCGAGCGTTGCTTAATTACAATGGAACTTGTAGCTTACGCGAAACTGGAACGTTAACGAGAGATCTGTAAGTGCAAGGAAACGTGAAGAGGGAAGAGTCGACTTTTTCATTTGACGAGCAAATTTCGTTCTCGCGCGATGTGGCGAGAGCAAAGTCGGAGAAATGGCAGCCGCGTTATCACGAAAATGGAAAGTCGAGCGTGAGACTGCGAGGAAATTTCTCAAAGTCAATGGTACTCGATCCAAGGATCGCGCCAAGGATCAAGGCACCCAAACTCGTAGGATCTGGATTTGAAATGCCTAATTTAGCAGTAAATTTACCGCGGGAGCTCGTGCGAGACGTTGAGCCCGTGACTCCTATTTGTCGGCCTGATGCATCATCCGCTTGCTTCCATCTGTTCGCGTCGATAAAGGGGCACTTGGGACGCAAGAAATCTCCAAGAGCGAACGAGACGAAGAAGGTAAGCGCATGACGATGTCGAGATCTCTCGCGAGATCGCGCCGGACAAGTGCGCAGACATAATCGACTAAATCGACGCCGATGAATGGGGGTGGTAACGGCACTTGCTAAATAGCCCTGAACGGATACACCCTCATCGATCGTGCGCGCTCGGCGAAGTTTCGCGTCGGCACGTGTCGACTGCAAAAGGTCGGGTTACCCTTTGGCGAATCACTCTGTGTAATCGCGGAACCCTTTCGAAAGCCATCGAGTCGCCCGGCTGGAATTCATTGCGGCTATCTCGAAGAATGCGATCTCTCGAAGCGATCGGTCGCCCGGTTGAAGAATGTCCGGCGAACTAAAAATACTACCGCTCGCTGTTCAGACACGGGAAGTGGTCTTCTCTAAATGCTCGCACGCTCCACAATGTATTTCGCCTCTCGCGCCGCATTCCGACAGCGAGTACAGACGGTGCCTTGGCGAGCACACTTCAACTCGCGATGCTCCAACGTGTCTGGAAATGCGTTCTTCATGCGCGACACATCTCTAATCTTGCGTCATCTATCCGTCGTCTATCCAATGATGATGGTGATGATGAGGACTGATCGAGGACAGATCACACGTCAAGTGTCATAGGGAATTTGTCTCTTCGGAATTGATGCGAGAAGAGGTGATCTCTCGAAGGATCGTACTGCTTAGGAGAAAAGATGCCTTGCAAGGAAAGAGAAGATTAAACGAAGGTCGCCTTGAGATTGTCGCAGATGATATTCAAGGAGCGACGACGAAAGCGAAGAAGACCAGTTAGCGATATCGAAGGCTCAAAGAGGAAGAGGAAGATAGGAGGTGACAGGAAAAGGTCTAATTAAATTCCTCATCTTCCGTGCGCATACACATAGACGTACACATGTACGGAGGTCATCTCATCTAAACGAGCGTGTCAAGGTGACTCTCATCCGGTCGGAAATCAGTTTGCTCTGCAGGGCAGGATCATTCGCTCCGGTTTTAAAGCAGTCGCGGTTTTCGCGGTTGGCTTTAAGCGAGGGCGCTTGCTCTTTATACAAAGCGACTTCAAAGAGATATAATATCTAGGCAAGCTCGTAGCGAAGAAGCATCCCATTGATCATTGACCGCTGGTTCACTGGTTCACGCGAGTATTACGCTCGCAGAAGCTTTGCTGGCGCTTCTTGCGAAACGCGATTTGCCTGGATCGCAATTTGAGTAGCCTTGAACGATTCGGTACACGATCGGTATCGTATTCGATCGCTCATGACGCGTTTGCAGGAAGCGCGAGAGAATTAAGATATTTTCCGAGTTGTTAGGAAATGACAATTTATCGCATATTTAATTTTGTACTTAATCCCATTTCGCTTTCATGTCTCTTCCTAAATAAACAATGTCGCACCTCGTGAGAGTCTTGGTAAGTGACGAAGCACTCGAGACGGGCGACGCAGCAAATCTGATTCGAGTAATGTGGCATAGGCATTCCTGATGCGGCATGCGTACGTGCGTTCGTACACCAGTGTGCAGGTCTCTAATAATAGATACAGCCCACCGATAAATTCAAACCGATAAACAAGCACCGACGCGCGCGTTTACCTTTTCATGGTTCGGCATGCAGAAGTCTGGCAGGATCCGTTATTCGCGCGGCGTTCCCGGAATATAGCGCGCCGCTCCGGCAGCGGAAAACGTCGGTGCAGGAAATAGGAAATGAGATTCGCTCGCGCGTTTCTCGTATTCACGTGCGTAGCGGCATCGCTCTTTCCCCTGCGGGGGAACAATGAACGATATTCGAGAAATTCACCGGCGGAGACGGCAACGGAAATAATTTGCGTCTCGTTTCCGCTTTACGTCCGAGAAACGCGAGTGCGAATCGGTAATTTGAAAAATTTCCGAGAGTCCATCCGCCAAGAAAATCCTTCCGCATCGTCGTCACGTTATCAAGCTATTAATTGCACAAATTAATTTCTTGCCCTTTCTTTCTAGGGTTCTAGAATTTATTTACAAAGGTTCAACTTGCTGTAAACTCTCTGAATTGAGTTTCGATTCGGCTGCAATTCCTCGTTTTTCAAATTTTTCAAAGTCAGTCGGGGCGGATCATCCGTCTTTAAGTTTAAAGTCTCCTCCGTGAGGAAATCTCTCAATTTTTGCAAGTCGTATGACTTGCACCTTCACGAGCACAACGAATCATTCCAGCGATGTTCTTCTTCAGCTGCAACGCGAAAAGAATGCAGCGCCAAATATGTCCCTTATCAGAGGCCATCCTGTGTACATCTGTCCTTGGAGGTTATGTTACTCGCTCCACCACACGATGTTTCGAAAGCGCAGATGTCGGCGCCTGAAAATCAGAAAGGAATCGAAATGTTGGATAATCTAAACTTTAAATGGTTTTCAAGATCGGCGGCTGGAGAAGCAAGAGATTAATTTGTGCACATAATATCATTATCGCGCGAGATAATATTCCCACATTATTGTACCGTGTAACGATTTAAACGACCTCGCCGCGGAATGGGAGCAGCTGCGCCCGTGAATATATACGCGCAAAGCGTATAGTTCCCTCTAACCGAAAGAGGCAAAGGGTAACGAGGTTGTTGCACTCGTACGGCTCTTCCGTCGAGCGCGCCAGGTAATTAGAAGAAGGAGGAGGAATCCGAATTAGGAGGATTCATTGGGCCTTGTGTTAGGACGGATCCGAATCCCGTCGAGCGGAGCGAGAACATGCGCAATTGTTAAATAATTCCAAACGGCGGACAAGTTAATTAGGATAACATCGGACAAGCCATTTCTGGCTTTCTGGAAAATTTTCAGGAAATAATCACATTAACATCATACCTGCATTCAGCCAATTGAAGCAATTCCAGCTGTCTTAGTGAACAAACAATTCCCGGTGATAATAATAGTTGTACGTGCGCATATGATCGCAGCCTCGTGCGTGCACATATGCGATACATATATATATATATATGTGTGTGTGTGTGTGTGTGTGTGTGTGTAATATGCGCGCGGGGAGTGCTGAGGGTGACAAGCAGGTGCTGCGAATTTTCCTCGAGCAAAGCAGCGGTTGTCTCACACCCTCGCTGTCGTTTCTCGCTCGCATCTTGGCTTACCGCATCTTCCATCCGTCTTTCTGCCCCCGGGAGGGATTCGGCGCTCGAGGAACGAGCGAGAAATCTCAACGAGCAAACAAGTAATCCGCCAGGTTGGCCGAAAGAAACGTTCAACTTGCCTGCACTTCTTTCTGTAATATTGATTCCGCTCTCTGTGTGCGTGTGCACAATCTTGATGCGTGCCGATCTAGCATTTAGAAATGTAGACCATAAAGCTCATTAATTCATCGACGTCATTAATTCGACCGCTATACTAATCCCCTTCTCCCCCTTCTGTTCTTTCCAGCCACGGAAGACACGGGGGGCGGCAAGCTCAGCACCACGTTGCCGTCCACGCCGACCGAGCTCTCGCAGTTCCCGAAGCTGTGCGAGCTGCGCCGAAAATTCCCAGTTCTATACCGGGTGGAGTTCCAGGTGAGTCCCGATAAATCCCGTTTCCGCTCATCCAACTTTGCTCACCTCTCTCGCTTCGATAGTTTTTACGACCGTTTCTCGCTTCGGTCGACGCTTATTCGACCTTAGGGCGCTACGCTCCTCCCTCGGGGGCACGTTTTATTGCACTGCGTGATCATCCGCGATCATCCTCGCTTTTATTACACGATACCACTTTCGGATACCATCCTGATCAAAGCATCGATCAGTAACGCCGCCTTGGTATCGGATAAGTTTATTTGCTCATACGCGGATAGCTACGTGCATCTGAGATACGCAGCCGTTTCCAGTGCACGCGGGGCACGTAGCATGCTTGTGAATATTACAGGGTGCTCGGGGATAGGCAGACAATCGAGAGACAAAGCGAGCCTGCCGGGAATAGGTCGAGGAATCGAGACTCGGCATAATATCGGTTTCTCATTAGACTGCCGTTTCGAGCAAGACGCGAATTCCGCGGTACTGCCGAGACGCTGGTGCTCAATTAATATTCCTATTTACACGGAATAGGAATATCCTTGTATCCTTGATCGAGGCACAGCGAGTTACGTAAGCCGCGTGTTATCGAATATTGTCGACTCCACGTCGCGAGGGAGACGCTCCGAAACGTTTCCGCTCTCACGATGTCGTCTCACCTTGAGACCTTAAGACACCGCCAGCACGACCTGTTCGCGGGTCATCTCGAGTCATCTCAGTCGCATTATCAGTGGCGTAAAATGCGCATGAGATGAGACCTGAGCTCGTTGCGGATAATGAGACGCAATTGGATTCTTAATCGCGACGTACCGGCGGACCACATCCGTCCTAATCTCCTTCAGTTCGTGCCGTTGTCACGCCGACGCGTTCTACCATTGCTGTTTCAGGATACGAGGTATCTCGCGGACGATATTTACATATTTCATGGAGCCTCCCCGCCCTCTCGCGTCAAGCGCAAAATCGATCCGCGTCCGTTGCATCGCGCGGGGGAAGCATTCGTCTCTCGCGCGTCTACGTCGCTCCGGCTTGCCCCGCAGGAGTTTCGCTAACTGCGTGATCCTGAGAAAAAGAAAAAAATCCCTTCTCGCTTCTCGCCTGGCGAGGATAAAATCTCAACGTGCCGTGGAAAATCTGCGAGGAATTTCGCGACCGTTTCCACCGACAGCCTTTACGTTTCAGCTTCGGAGTCGATGATGTCGAGGAGGCCGATGGAAAGTCATCGTCTCAGTGGTCGAACTTGCAAAGTCCCAAAAATCTCTTCCCCTCTCTCCCTCCCTCGTGGCTCGATTCGTCGATGAATCCACGCGCTAAGCGGACGCGGACGGGAGTGGACAGTTTTTTTCCGGGCAGTCGCCGTTGACACGAGAAAGCTCTCAGATTCGCATGCGATATGCACGTCACCAAGTCCAACTTGCACACCGATGGATTATCCCGAGTTATCCAATGTTCTCTCGTGACATAGAGGCTTTTTAATAGCTGGCGCAATCGGCAATGACACGTGAAGAGGCGAAATGTCCTCCTTATATGATCTCTCGATGATGTGTCGTCTCGGCGCATCCTCTCGGCGCATCCTCTCGGCGCATCCCAAAGCGCCTCGTCGAAGAGAAGAAACGTTCCTGTGGGATCTTGTGCCGCGACGCGCACTCGACGGGAAAAATCCGGCGGACTGCTCGCGTGTAACGACGAGAGGAGGAAAGATGGAGAGTGAAGAGAAAAATGAAGAGAGCGAAGAGCAAAGGAAAAGAAAGAAAGAGGGAGAGAGAGAGAGAGAGAGAGGGGAGTATTTTAATCCGGCGGGATGCAGTGAGGCGAGAATCATCCCGGCGCCGGTGGTTTTTAAATTAAACTCAGCCGACATTATTGGAAATGAAAGTTCCTGATGTTCGACAAATACTGACTCAAACAGAGAGCGTCATACGTATTCATCGGCCGACGCGAATGTGGAATGCGAAAAACTTCCGGACGCGTTGCGCATTTATGCGCAATGTAAATTAATTAAATTTCCCACGCGCGACAGGGAGTTGCTAATAGTAACGGTAATCGTGAAAATATTCCTCTCATCGATGTGGCAATATCGAAAGCAAATCTCGCAAAGAGATTCCACTTGAAAATCACGCATAAGTCGCGTCGACGCGCTGCGACGCGTGCGTCAGAATGCAATCGTAACTTTTCTCCGGTAACTTTTCTCATTTGCCGAATCTCGGATCTGCCATGGGCCGATAAAACGCCCTGAGCACGGCAACTTTTACGTATGCCGTTATCGCGCAGCGTGCAAATACCGGGCGCAAGCAGGACTGCTCGCCGCGCTTCTGAAAACGATCGCGCTAGCGATATCGATCGGATCGACGCGAGAGCGTAGCGATTCGAGGGGAGAACACGCGGTGGCGGGTAAAAATCGAAAAAGTCAATTAACGTATCGTATGCATTAATCGAAGGAGAGAATCTCGGTATTATCGAAAGTTTTCTCGCCGGTGCGTCTGTTGCGAAACTCTCGGAAAAGCGGTGGATCTCTTTTTTTTTCATCCGAGTTCTCATAACTAGAGTTTCATCTCGTATAATTAGCTGTCAGCTTTATCGCGGGGATAAGTCGTTAAAACCCCTAAGGAATCTCTATTTAATAACTTTCGCGCCGCATCCCCCTTCCTCCGCGTTCGCCGCGGAACGTGTGGAATAACTTGCGGATCTGTGAATCCCATGCGGACTAAACCTCGCATGCAATAACTTATCAGCCGACTTAATTCATACCTTTACATCACGACGACGATATCTCGACGATGCCTTCTGACCGCTCGTCCTTTCGTTTTGCAGACGGCGACGAAGGTGGAGACGCATTCGTGCCGGCACGCCACGAAGCCCGCGAACAAGGAGAAGAATCAGAATCAAAGGTGTATTCCATGTGGGTAGTAATCATCGGCGGAATCATTGCTCTCTGCACGTCGGCCGCGGCCGTGTTCTACCTTTCCTCGCAGGAAGAATCGCGCTGATTGCGCGCGTAATGGAATAAGCCCGTATAACACGCCGAGATTTCAGATAACAATGAAAAGCCGCGTAACGAGCCAACGAGTCTGCTCCTGCGACGATCCTTCGCGTTTGCGACGATGCCTGCAATAACGCGCGCCCCGGCGGTTCGGTGTCTCCAACTGAATGCTAGCTTTGTGAGAGAATAAAAAAGGAATTCCGTAATCCGGACTCGTCGCGTCGATCCATCACGATAACTGTATCGCGAATCGCCCGGCAGCTCTCCCGGCTTTCCGTTAATTAACTCTCTCTCTCTCTCCCTCTCTTTCTCTTGGGGAAAACAAATTGCAGAACAGTTACATTCCCCCTTCCCCCTCGCGCGGACGAGAATTCGTTTCCGCTGAACATTCCCGAAAGCGTAAGAGACTCGGTCCGCGGCCGACGATCGAAACGATCGGAAGGAACGTTTTATCGCTCTTCTTTTCCACAGATGACTATAATAGAGTAGTGCTGGAGACGATAGAAGGCGAGCCTGATTCCGATTACGTTAATGCGTCCTACGTAGATGTGAGTATACGGCGATATCCGGCGACGAAGCATCGGCATCAGCCTTGAGTACGGCAAATCGAGCGCGTTCCAAACTGTGCGAGTCGCGCGATAATGCAATTGGATCACGTGTCATTATCCCTTCGGAGAAGATCGAGAAGAGAGAACGAGAGAAAGAGAGAGAGATTCGACAGATTTTCCTATGTCGACGGATTTCAATCGTCGCTCCTCTCTCTCTCTCTCTCTCTTCCTCTCTTTTTTTCTTTCTTTCGCGCGCGTCGATGCGAGCGATCGCTCCATCCGAGCCTCGCCGCGCGAATATCAACGATAAAACGACGGTAATAGTGGCCAATGCCGCTGTTTCAGAGTATATTGAAACCGAAGGCTTACATCGTCACTCAGGGACCCACGGAGAACACGGTGACGGAATTCTGGCGGATGGTCTGGCAGGAGCAGGCGTCCTGCATCGTCATGCTCACGAAAACCTTCGACTTCATCAGGGTAAGGACACATCTTTGAGAAAATAGGGGAACAAAACAAACGGGGGGAACTTCCGCGATGCGGGCTAGGAGGAGGAGCAGAGGGCGCGAAGCGCTCGGTAATAGTGAAGAAGCGACTCGGCCGCAAAAGATGGTTCCGCGTCTGCCGCGTTTAAAAACTTCACGCTGCGTGAATTCTCTGCCGCTCTGCTGCTACTCAAGCTGCGATCCTCTCGCTCTCTCTCTCTCTCTCGCAGGTGATGTGCGTGCAGTACTGGCCGGCGAGTAAAGACAAAGACGAGGAATACGGCGGCATCGGCGTCTCCGTGCTGAAGGAGGAGGAACTCGCCAATTTTCACATAAGAACGATAAGACTGTACAAAAAGAACGAGAGCGACGTGAGTATGACGCTCGCATCTTTTTAGGGCATGCTTACGCGTCGGATATATAATCGGAGGCCCTCCTGGCGGCTTCTCTCTGTGACGAAATGCGAGGAGCTCTAAAATAATATTCCCGGATGGACGGAAACAGCAGTTCTCTCTCTCTCTCTCTCTCTCTCTCTCTCTCTCTCTCTCTCTCTCTTCTTCTTCTTCTTCTTCTTTTCTTTTCTTCCTTCTTTTTCTTTTTCTTCTTTTTTTTTGTTTGCTCTTGTCCCGACAAATCTGTTGTCCGGATTAATAACTCCCGACGTGCGCAGTGACGGGATAACGCGCTCGCAACGAATACATAAATAAATCCGTTATCCGCGAGAAAGGGCAAATATGGACGGATAACTATCCGTGACGATCGATCAACAATGCGGCGACGACGCTGGACGCTTGTTCCACTCGCCAAATTCGTAGAGTTTGTAAAACTGTCGCGACAGGCATCAGCGTTTCGATGAAACGAGCACCGCCGTGACGTTGCTCAATAACATCCGAATGCTCGCGCGCGATATCGGCGACTTAAATAGATCAGATGGACTTTGCGATGGACGTTCGCGTCAACAAAGATCATCCGGATAATCCGCGGACAATTTCGTCAGGGAGATCCCGTCTCTTTCTAACTGGAAAATTTCCTTGAAATTCCGTTCGCTTCGATTCGATGACACTCGGCGGTCGGCGACGAACTCGTGAACTCGGGAACTTGCCCAGATCTGGAAGCGGTCGAATCTCGGAACGAGGCTGCGGACGAGAACGACGAACGGAGACGAAGTTGGCGGAAAACTTGACGAGTTAGCTCAAGTGTAAGCTTAAGTGTATACGAGCACGGAGCTGTACAAATTAATTTCTGCCTTCGATTTCAAGCACTGGTGATTTCATCAATTTCGAACCGTCAACTTTCCGTCGCAGTCAGCTGCCCAGTAAATGAGCCGAGGTCATCGGAAATCGATTGGGATCCTTCTCGTACTTTTATTGATAAATTTCAAACTTTCGAACGAAGCAAGAAATTAATTTGGACGCTTAATATCAGCTTCATCGTTGCGCTTCGATGCCGAATGAATACGGCAGGAACTTACGCACGGCATAATAGCTATTATACACGGTTAATTTAATCGCACTTTTATTCGCGAGAGAGAACCAGCAGCGATCCCTCTCTCCTTCTTTCTCTCTTCGAGATTCTGCCGTAGCGCGTGGCATTGTGATCCGATTCCGGCGTCGTTACTTATCCGTTTCTTTCCCCTCGTTGCGCTTTCTTCCCTTATCCAGAGAAAGAGAGAGCCTCTTCTCTCCAACTTTAAAGCTGTTCTGCCCGCGTTGTCGTCTCTAGCTGCATCTTTGATCTCGCCTTCCTTCCGAGCCGGTGTCCCCGGTGTGCGTTGGAAAGCCGGCTTCGTTTTGCCGCGATTCTAGAATCCTCAGCACGTCGATAATACGAATTACGATATTACGAATATTATCGCCCATGTACATTTGGCGCTAATCGTCCTTGTCAAAGGACGAGTCAAGCGACGAGATTGTCGCAGTCTCGAGAAACGTGGCGTTCATCGGCGAACGATGACGCTGATCGAGCGACAAGATGCCAACGCGCGCGACAGCTCGTTAAAGTCCGTCAGCTGCTTCGCGCTCAGCACTTTTGCACGTAGAACGCGCTAATGATGGCCCAGCCGAAACTGCCGGCTGCTGATGTACGGCAACACGTGCGACCGACGCTACGGAACAATCGCTCTCGAGATTTATCGGTCGGATGAAATTTAATATAGACAAAGCGAACCTCCGCTAGCCCCATTCCGGGAATAGCGAAGCGCTAGCTGGCATCGCTAGAATGGCTGCAGATTGCCGAGTACGATTGTCGGGTTCCACGCGGCATCGCATCCAACAATAATAGCGGGGGGAGGGAATCTTACGCTTGGAAAGTAATCTTCTCGTCGACACGGTGAACGCGTTCCGCTAATTTCGCGACGATTCCCCGTGTATATCCTCCGCACTAATCGCTAGATACGCGGAGAGAACGGCGGTTCCTGGCGAGGTCGTGGGTCGCGAGAGGTCGTGGGTGCGAAGGAAAGGCGCGAGAGAATCGTTACCGCAAGAAGCGCGATGATCGCGATGATCCAGTCACGCGGAGACTGCCCTTTCAGGAGATCACGGAGGAAAGGACGCTGTTGCAGTTTCATTATACGGAATGGCACTCGCACACGTGTCCCTTCGGCAACGCCGTCCTGGAGTTCAGACGGCGGGTTCGCGCCGTAGTGGGATCGACCATAAAAAACGAATCCGGGCCTATGATCGTTCACTGCAAGTAAGGATAAGTCACAAGTTGCAAAGTGCGATTGTCACGCAAGCGCGTCTCTCTTATCTTTTTATCGAGAGAGCTAAGTCTGTCTGTTTGTGGCGCGAAGTGACGGTGGCGGACGATCGGGGGTGTACTTGGCGATCGACGCGAATATGGAGCTGGCCGAGGAGGAGGACACCTTCGACGTGTTCGGTTACCTGAAGAGGCTGCGACAGAGCAGGCGAGGACTCATCGAGAGTTTGGTAGGACGTCAATTAAATCGAAAACGAGAATGTCTCCGGTCGAATGAAAAGTTTCTGAATCCGATAACTGCTTTCTCGCTCGACTGGAGAACTGCTTCTTCAGTCGTAACGAGTACACGTCGCTCTCGTTCCTCTGGAAGCAACTCTCGTGATGAGACTGAAGGGTAATCTCGATCGAATTATCTTTCTGATTGGCTCGCATCGTGCAGGAACAGTACAAATTCATATACGACACGCTGGAGGAATTCGTCGTGTGCGGTACGTCGTGGTTTCCCGTGGCGGAGCTGTCGCAACGGCTGAAGCAGAAGAGCGTGAAGAATCCAGTTAGCAAGATAAACGAGTATCAACGGGAGTACCAACAGATCTGCAAGCAGACGCCACGCTTCACGATCGGCGACTGCGCCGGTGGACATCGGGCCGACAACAGGGAGAAGAACAGAGACGTCCTCGTGGTTCCGCGTGAGTTTCAATTCGCTACAGCGACCGACAACTGACCGACAAGCGGACAACCTTTTCCCGTCTCACACAAATCGATCTCCACGTTTGTTACAGCGGACAATTTTCGACCGTACCTCACCAGCTTCCAGGGCAACAGTTTCACGGATTACATAAACGCCGTCTTTGTGGATGTAAGCCAGCGAAATAAATCACCCATTAAGCTCATTTGTCGTGCAAGTTTTCTCGCACTGTCAGCGACTTTGCATCCCTTAATTAAAACCGTTGAACTTTTTAACAAAGTTTTATGGAGCACTGCCGCGCTGCGATAATTAAAACAGGTTGCAGGAGCCGTCCGTCGTAACGCGATCTTTTAAAATACGGCTTCTTCATACGCGTCAGTGCTATGAATAACATGAATCTCCATTCGGAATCGATGAACGTCGGGAATGTCGGGTAGAGAGTCCCACGGACCGATACGATATCACTTCTCGCGATCCATTTGGCAATCCAGTCGCCAAGTTCGAAAACATTCATCCACTCTGGCGTTACGCAGGGCTACACAAAACCGAGGGAATATATCGTAACGGAATGGCCTCTTCGACACACGTGCGGTGAATTCTGGTCTTTGGTTTACGACTACGAATGCGCAGCGGTGGTGGTGTTGTGCGTACCGCCTCAAGGATCCGCGAATTTCCCCAGCTTTTGGCCGGAAGGAAGACACTCCAAGAAATACGGGCCGGTATTCACCATCGATCACATCAGCCACAACCATTACACCAACATAAAAACCTGGGTAAGGAGCCAATCCGCTGATCCCCGCGGCTTCTTCAGATTAGCCGCGAGCCGCTAATTACTTCGTGATCGCAGTTTTATTTAAATTTCCAGAAAGGAAACATTTACATTTACATCTGAATAATGAAAGGAGAACGCAGGAGAACAACGGAGGCAAGTCGTTTTCCCGCTGTTGACCTTATGAATTTTGCCTCGCAGGTTTTCAGGATAAACAAGAAGATCGTCTCGTTGACGGAACTGATGGCGGGGGTTAAAGCACCGCCGAAAACCGTGCAACTGTTCCAATTGACTTGTTGGCCGATGGGCCACAAAGTGCCCACCTCCACGAATAGTTTAGTCGAGCTCATGAATATGGTCGAGAGATGGAGGCAGCGCACGGATTATGGACCGGTGGCTGTGGTATCACCCGATGGCAGGAGCCGTTGTGGGGTCTATTGTGCCGCGAATGCGTGCATAGAACAGGTCATTCAACATGGGGAGGTCGACATCTTCCAGGCTGTCAAGACCGTGCGCAGACATAGGCCCCAGCTCGTGGAGAACATGGTACGCTTCCTCAAATTAGCGATGTAGCATCTCTCGCGAACGTTTCTCTAAGATTGTCGCGATTCGCATTGCGTAGTTATCGTAATCTAGAGCAGTGATCTAGATCTGCAGACGCAAGATATCGGTAAAGATATGTTTGTGATTCCACCAGACGGAGTACAAATATTGCTACGACCTGGTGCTGCACTACGTGCTACACTACCTGAACAAAGACATGAACGAGAAGAAGTGAGAAAACGAGTTGAGGGACGAGCTGTGGTTCATCGAATTCGGTCGCGGAGCGGCACTGCCCTTGACGCCGGAAGAAGCGCCGGCAGACGGAGAGCCGGTGGTACCCTGCGCTCAGGGTCGCGTCGTCGTGGAAACAGCGAGACCGGCACCGCCGCACTTTGCTACTTGTTCCGGCTATCGCAGACCGCTGCTCAGCCGTACGTCGAACGAGGTATCGATCGGCGACGGGATGATGCCGTCATCGAGCAGCGGCGCGACGGAGCAACATCAGCCGCTGCAGCATCAGCAATCGCAACAGCAACAACATCAACAGCAGACTGTTGGCGGCAAGGGCAAGGCCGTCAGCAAGAGCACGATGACGCCGCAGAGTCCCGCCATGCGGCCGGAGGATCTCGGGGTGACACCCTGGTACCTGGAGGACTATCCGGGGACGGATACCTCACCGGGACCGACAGGCGATCGGAGCTCGTATCCCTCGTACTCGTGTGCCGACAGGGACGGCAGGCCGGATCTGAACTCGACACGGAACAGCAGCGTCGAGAGCGAATACCCGAAATCGGTCGCGCCGGTACCGCGTAAGGCCTGCATGGACCTGAAGACCGCGATGGCGCTGCTGGATGAGACCTGCCCGAATGTAGAACCCAGTCCATCCCTCACCCCGAGGACGCCCAGGACACCGCTCACGCCGTACGCATCGCGAGTCAAGAGGGCTCGCTCCAAGAGCAGCGATAACTCGTCGAACTACAGCAACGATCGGCTGAGCGATCGCTCATTTGAAGTTGCCAGGGAGAAAGAGAAGGAGAAGAAGAGACCGTTCCTCAGGAAGATCGGCATTTCCAAGACGGAGGATCGACCGTTCCTAGCGAAGCTGACGCCGAGAATCATCGGTAAACCGTACTTGGAGAAGATTGGACCCAGCAAAGCTATCGAGAAGCCGTTCCTGGATAAGATCGGCTCGTCCAGAACCCTCGATAAATTCATCTTCGACACGCCGCGTAACGAGCGCAGAAATGACGCCAGAAACGAGACGAAGATGAACGATACAGCGAAGAATCACGACGCGGTGAGGAATAATATTAGATACGAGATCGAGCACGTTACTGTCAAGGGGAACCAGGAAAATCATGCCGTTCAGAAGGTGACATCCGATACGGAGGAGCAACACAAACACAAACCTCCTCTCAAGACATCGCAAATGGCGACGTCGACGTTCGAGAGGAGACGTTCGGGCAAAGAGTTTCTGCTGAAGATGTACTCCTTCGAGACGGAGGATCTGGAGTCCACCGTGCCGGCGAAAGAACACCGCGATCCGTTACGCGGCTTGTCCTTGGACGACGTGCTGGATTCAGGTCCGAGTTCGTTGCCAACAGAGAACAGCGTCGACGAGGACACATCGTCGCGGCCGGAATTGGAAAATCGACCGACCAGCGTCACCGCCGAGCTGCTGAAGTGCCGAGTGACCACCAGCGAAGAGATCATATGCTCCTCTACCACGTGCCTGGACTTATCGGGTGAAGCTAACAGCTGGAGCAATTCGCCGCAAAGGACGCAGCCAGTGAAAAAGGAATCAACGATTCCGGTTCGACGCGGACTTTTTTGGGATTCTCGCGAAGCTCTTCGTAGCGACGAGAGCACGCCAAACTCGCCCACCAAGAGACCTATCTCGAGCGTGTCTCCCGACCGCGAGATCGAGTCTGGGAACGGCATGGAGAGGAACACGTTCTCCCCGACGAAGACGAGGAAATCAACCGTCGAGGACACCGCGAAAGTTGAGAATGCACGCATATCGACGAAACGCAATCAATTCGAGAGACGTGGCATTTCCTCGGACAATTTGCTGGCGAGGGACGCTCTATCATTCGTCACTGCCGCACGGTCTATAACCGCCGACATTGGAAGAACTCGGGAGATCTCGTCGGAGGATTCACTGGCGACTCGCCGTGGTGTTCAGGAATACACGAGAGAGACGTTCAAGCAGCTGCAGGACAAGTTCAAGCTGCAAGAGATACCTACGGAAAGCTATGCGACTTTCAAACGGCGCACTCGAGCCGCTCAAGGTGCGATCAGGCGACACGAGAGGCTAAATCTGCTACCGGCGGAATTTGACGCGACCACGAAGAGCATGTTTAAGGATATCGCGATAGCCAACATGAACGGAACTGCCGATGATAAGCAAGATCGGAACGAAGAAGATGACACGACGAGATTTGTTTTGAGGAAACAAGAGAGGATTGATCCTGATCCCAGCGATCAGGAATCGGACACGAACGCATCCATCAGGCGACCGAAGAGGCGAATCTTTCACGAACCGTCGCAGGAAACGATGGATCTGCTAACGGAATTGCGCAAGGTCAAGAGTTTACTGAAGACACCATCGTGGGAAAACCTGGATCTCGATCAGAAACCGGCGCGTATGCCCAAGCGTATTCTGCTGACGGACAAGGAGTTCTGTCTCTCGGTAGAGCGAGAGAACAGCGTGCGACGTCCATCGAGAATAATCAACTCGCTGGAGACTACAGAGGAGAATAAGATCATGTTGGGCCGGGAACAAGCTAGCAAAGAGGATCAGACTGCAAGTAGCGAGACTGATCAGAGATCATCTGGACTAGCTTTGTTCGAGAAGAAATGCCTGTCGTTGGACTATGCCGATGAGGAGAAGATTCAGAAGCCGGAAGCCAGGGCGATCTCTTTGGGGTCTACGAGGGATCTACCATTCGAGGGCAACTATCCTGATCCGCTGATCTGCGATTCCAAGAGCTATTCGTTGGACGTGTTCAACTCTTTGTCCGAAGAGACGAATGGGAAAAACCGGCTCAACGAGGCAGCCGACGAAAACGACCAATCGAAAAAACCGAATCAGAATCACTGCGTCGAAGTAGACATCGTCATTCCCATTGATCAGAGGATCAAGGGTCTCAAAGGAGATGTGCAGGAACGAACCGGCGATCTCTACGAGATCATATCGCCCCGATCGACGCCATTCCGCGTTAAGAAACGACTCGGCAGAATCTCCGTCGAGGAGACCGTCAAGCCGGAGAATTTCACCCTCGGTTCTAAGGTCGACTGCCGATCGGTTATCGCCCAGAAACGGACCAAGTGTTTACCCTTATAACGCACGTCGATCTGCCCATGGGCGAGACTCTCTCTACGACGGCGCTGACTGTTGCCTGTACCGTAAGAGGACGGATAGCATCGCGTGATCTAGCTCTCTCATTTTGTGTTACATCGTTTAAAACTGTTGATATCTCTGTAAAATGTGTAAAAAGCGTTGATATCTCCCATGATTCTGTAAGAGGGCTTACAGTTCTGCTGATTTACTTTTCCACGAGATCGATCCCTTCGTAATTGCAATTGCGAGATGTTTCGAAGCGTTCTGTAAATCTCATCACATGAGTGGCCGGTAAAATGTGTTCATGATTGCACGCAGAAGATGCTGATAGAAGTCGCTTAATTAATAATTGGTTAAAAACTGCTGTTGTAATATGCACGATGCACGGAAAAGACCAAAACGATCGACTTGGAATAATTATAATTATAACTCGAGTGGCTTAGAATAATAATCGTGTTCTGCATCTGTCCTTCTCGAGCATTCGTCTGAGTTGCTTCTCGAAACAATCGACAATCGAAATCTCGTCGATAACTCGCCTCGATGAAGCGTCGCGATTGACTCGCGTCGGATGGATATCTGATGCTGCTTGACTTGAAGCTGACTTTGTACATTATCGCCGTTTAAGAGGTTCTTAGTCGAAATTAATGGTGTACGCGAAGAGAGATAGGATGTTTAACTTAGAGCTACTTCGTGTTTAAGCGACAACTTTAACGAGTACAGCGAATGTAGGGATAACGATAGAAGACAAAAGCGTGCAAAAGTAGAAACGATGTGCAGTCTAGTGCAGTCTAGCGAAATGCCGTCTCGTTGTATCGCGTAGAGCGACTAAATGGCCGACTATTGCGAACGATCGGGACTCTGGATGATCGAAGCGCCGATCTTCTATCTTGCTTATGACACCGCCACGAAAAATGCACAGCGAACTTCGTCCATACGTCAAGCGGAGGAGGATGAGGGGGCGAGGGACAACAACGGTGGAAGCGTCACCGGTTCTCGCCGGGAAGCAGTTCATCAATTTCGTAAGCCGGATCTTGTCCAGCTTGGAGCCTAATTACGGAGCTCTCGGCGCGATCACGGAAGCGATCAGGCGCCAGGCGCGAGAGCTCCTACCGAAATATTCTAAAACGCACCCCGACCATTTTTTTACTCAACGTTTTCGAGAAAGCGGAAACGGCCCGAAGCGGAAGCGAGAGCTCGATATGGACCTCGCTGGCCGATGCGGGGCCGGCGCGCACGAAGAATGCGGCAAAGATCCTTCTGTCGAGCGGAGAGTGCCTTGTTCGTGGATATATATTATTTAAACAAAGAGAGAACACATACACACAAAACACACAACTACGCGCGGAGAAGTCCTAATCGGCGATCCAATTCCGATTGCGCGCCGAATTTTCTGAATGGGTCCACGGAGTCGCGCTCTCGTCAAACGGCTCTCGTGTCTCTCTCCTCTTCTCGTTCCTTCTCATCGATCTAGTCGCGGGGTCGCGATTCAAATTTTCGAACGTGTGATTCTGCGCAAATTTCAATTTCGCGCGATCCCCGAATGAAACGCGCGTCGTTAGAGACGAGATACAATTCGTCAGCGGGTCCGAAATGTCGAGAAAAAAAATAAATAAAGATAAAGGAGAAGGCTAAAGCCGACTCCAAGGAATTCGAAAGAGGATCTCGAGGAGCTCGGCAGAGTGCGACTCCCATGCAGATACGTCCGCTGCTAAGCCTGCTCTTCGTTCGGCGCGGAACGTAATGTTTTAACGGCATAAAACTTATACTTATATACATAAATATAGATTAATGATGCGTTCCTCTTATAATTTTCTAGGGCTAGCTAGGGTCGACAACGCACTAAAGTTGATTATGCGGAAAGTATATATAATTAATAGATAGATGCATATATATATGTGTGTGTGTGTGCGCGCGCGCGCGTTTGTGTGTGTATGTATCTGTGTCTATGTGTATTATATGTACTATATATATATATATATATATATATATATATAGTACATGTAACGTACGTAATCACGAGACATTCGCGATGCGCTTAATGACGTCAATACGGATACATTGCTGCTCCGCGGATCAAAAAACGGCATTTTAGCCGTTTACTGAAATATCTCGTACTCCCGGCACACTTCGGCGATGCCTTAATTCCCTATTTTCCGTTTCCGTCGAATGAAAGATTGCCGTTGCATTTCTGCAGGAATATTTGGATCATAAGGACACCATAAATTCGTCGTCACCCCTCGAGCAGCGGAATTATATTTTTCTCTCCATGTTTTTGTTAGACGAAATTAAACGCAGGTCTCATTCCAATCTGCAAAGAATTTGCGAGACGTTCCTGAAATTCGGCGAGTTCTTCGCAAGTTTGCGCAAGTCTGAAAGCAAAACAGCCGCGAGGAAGCTAAAGTGCATCTGAATTGGCGTTACGTGCGCACGGCGGCAGCATGCGGTAAATATTAAAAATTAATGCGAGTTGATATATATATATATATATATACACATACATAAATATATTTATACACGGACATACGTGCACGCAAGTACGCGTATGTGCGCGTACGTGTTGACTAAGCGTGATTGTACGGATCCGATAGTCGGTGAGATGTGCCAAAAAGAAATACGATTTATTGTACGTTATGTGAAGTTACTTTTATACATACGTTATATAACATATATATATATATATATATATATATATGTATGTATATATATATATATCTGTGAGCGCTCGCGATCCTGCGCGCTCGCGTATATGTGTATGGATATGTATGCGTGCATGCATCCCTCGTTCGCGTGTCTCGTCTAAGCACACGCGTACGAATTAACGATATATATGCATGTGGTGGTTAGAGATTCACGTGTATCGCACGCATATGCCGATGTGTGGACGCGAATTAACGTTCGGAATAACGTATGCATCGAGGAAAATCACGATCTCAGCGGGATGTTTGTGCACTTTAATTAATTAACTCGCAACGAACCAGGCTATTCTTATCGCGATTTTAGTTCCCTTAATTAAAATGCGCACTGGTGTGATTAATAATTTCACGAAAATGTATCGCCTACTTACAGACACGGTTTCGTCGTGCAACGTATAATTATGTTAAATCATTACAAATTAATTTCTTGCTTCCTTGTGAAATCCGAAATTTATTTGTAGAAGTAGAAGAAAGATTTTAATCAATAAAATAGTCCCCATCATATTCGATGACTTTGAGCCATCTGTCGGTCTGACGAATGGCTCAACTGCGATAAAAAGGATTGAGGATTTTGAGTCGGTGATACCAATCAGTGCTTGAAATCAAAAGCAAGAAATTAATTTGTACATCTATCGTATAATCGCGCGTATATTCTATTCGATGTCCAGAATCTGCGGATGTTTTCCCGTTTTAATCTTTTTCCGTCGTCCGAAGTAGCTCCGAACGGCTATACCTCGAAAAATGATATATTCCGTTGTATCCCTCCCCCCCCTCATACTTTCCTGTCTCTTTCTTGTCTTCTTTTTATTCTTTCTCCGATCAAAATTGATCTTCCTCGAAATAAGAATTCTCCAACTTCACTCGAGTCAATGATCAAGCCTAACGGCTCGTGATCTTCCTTGATCGTAGATCGCAATAGTGTACATAACGTTTTCGGCCGATGCGCTCCAAGATACATGATGAGACAGGGTTCGCTTTGTAATCGGAGGGCAAAAACTCGTCCACTCTCGCTTTAAACTTAATAAAAAAATTAGAGATCTTAATAAAAGACCCTATATATACGGGGCAGCCATCCGTCCACCCTTTCGGCTGTCCACGCAAAACATGATCGCGAAAGATGTGCAACGATAATGCGACGATTAACGAGAAACAGAAATAGAAGAGAGATAGAGAGAGAGAGAGAGAGAGAGAGAGAGAGAGAGAGAGAGAAATGCGATTTATGACATTAATATTTTGACGCGAAACTTTCGTTCTCGCAGGCGAGATTTAGCTTTCGCACGCGGCGTTCATCGAGATCACCCTTATGATCGTTAGAAAGTTAGAGAAGTTACAACATGATCGTCGCACTCTGAGCAAGAGAAGCTTCTCTCCCGTAACTTCTTCTTGGATTATTGATCATTTGAACACCAAAGCTTTATTGTTGATTCGGAAAGAGATATAGCGATATATTCTATATCGTATATATATATATATATATATATATATAACTTTGTTCCCCTATATGTGTATCTGTTTTAGTCGTGATGAGAGAAGAGAATATTTTCTACGAATGACGAGAGCGAATGCTAACGAGAGCGAAATCTAGACATTATCGGCTGGAACGAGAACTGGCGAATTGACGAAATGCCTCGCGTAAAGCGAGAGCGACCTCGCGAGAGGAAACGTCCAGGAGAATTATTCGAATAGAGCCTAGCTGATCCGGCGGCCGGAAGTCAATCGAGAGGAGAAGCAGCATCCGCTCGAACACTCGGCTGTAGCTGATTTTTGAGTCACGTTGAGGGAAAGGGATCTACCCGCGAACTGGATCGCGGTAAACTGGATCTGCCAGATCGCTTGATTCGCCCGTACCAGAGCTTCGTACTGTGCTAGCTTTCGTCTGTCTAGGATGATTTAGTTTGTGTTCTCACGGCAGGTACCAGATAGAATGCAATTTGCATGTGTGCTCTGTGCACGGAGAGCGATGGCACCTGATGGGAGGTGATGGAATGTTAATCTCTGTTTTGGCGTCACGTTGAACGTGCTACGCTATATAATTCGTATATACATACGTATATTGTACAGTAAACACACATACACACACATACACACACACACACATACATATACACGATGCGAGTGTATGGTGTCTCCGTGTGAATGTACGCGGCACAGTATCTTTACATGTGATGGGCGCTCGCCACATACACATAAACGTCAATAAAGTTGACATCGCGAGGATGCCACGATCGAGAAATCGCCACGACGAACGTAATGGACACGAGCGCGCAAGCGAGATAGTATTTATGTGTGTTCATTACGCGAACGTGCGTTACGTTTCTTGGCGAGAGTTTCACGCGAGACGATTCGATCGATCGTTCGCGTTCTGGAAATCTTTATAAATATATTATGAACGAGCAAGTCGCGTTTTACGCAGCGCGTAGCTTTGCCATCCGCGCTGCTGGAGGATGCGGGAGAATCAATCGCGAGATAGTTGCGGCTAAATTACATGCAAAAGCGGCGATGTAAACGCCGCTAGTTACATGGCAGCTTTCTCCTTCTCGTCGAGAAATCCTTTGAATCTTTCGATCGATCGAATCGCGAATCGCCTGATCGTATAACGCGCCGTTTTTTAAACAGTGTGATAAGCGACCTATTATTAGACGAGACATGATGTGGTACATTTTATGTAACATTGATACATTGTTGTAAATAATAAATAGGTTGTACGTTGTATATTACGACACGCGTATTGTCCGTCTTTATTCAGATTCCTGATATCCCGTAAATCCCGATTTATTAATTAATAATCTATTAGAACTCGTCTCTTGAATTCACATTTTGATATCGCAGTCCTTATTTCTAAGAATTTTTGAAATTAATTTCTTACCTTCGTTGAAAATAATTTACCTGACGTGGGAGAATCTCATGCGATCTATCTTAACTGATTTGCTCTTGAAAAATGAATTTAGTAACGGAGAATTTAGTTAGCCGCTCGCCATTTAATTTAGCTAAAATTTCCTGAATATAATAATGCGAATATAATAATTATAAAAACAAAGTACTTTAGAAAAGAACTTACGCTTTATGTTACGTTTTATTGTACAGCGAGAAATTTGAATCGGCCAATGGCGCGCGCAACAACTGGACAAGTCTCGCGAGCTGACCAATCAGATTCATCAGTGATGCGTGAGTTGCAGCGTGTCTTTCCGAGGTTGCTGCACCATTTTGTCCTACGAAGACACTTGAGACTAAATGACTATTCAGATGCCGCCAATTATCAGCAGAGACAGTATACGTCACTGTACTCGTGCCGTATGATAGTCGTATATCGCTTAAGTCTCTTCGCCGTTTCGCGATATTGTGCGTGTGGCACGTGCGCTGCATGGATTGGCTGTAAACATCGATGCATTCTTTGTAGCTAATATAATTTTAGTAAGACTTTTGAAAAGAGAGGTACGTAGCTCGCGATGATCGGCGGTTCTCTCAGCTTGTCAAACAGTATACAAACGTATACTACTGCATCAGCCTACGTATACAGCAATGATAACGTCACTTGTCGGCCGTCATTAAATGTGGCACGCATATATTTAATCTAATCACATATCATAATTCATTGCTCGACTTGTCAGACGTGATTGATGCATGCGTCAAAATGTAATTGATAGCAAGTTTCAGTGAACATTTGCCAGAGCAAAATTTTAATGAAACATTTCCTTTCGAAACGGCTTCCTTTTAAGGGGAAGCTTCCTTTTTATCTCTATCTAGTTTGATAATTTTGTTGATGATTGAAAATTTAGAGATACACGTTTGTCGATCTGTGCTTGATAACGTTTTCTTTGTGTCTATTGCAGATGGGAAGGCTTATATTTTTTTATATGCTCTTGTTGTGCTCCACACAGCTCGAGGCCAACAAAAAGATCAACAAATATGTAACAACATTAATAAATGCCAAATGGAACGAAACACCTCTAGTGCTGGAAGCAGCTGAATATCTCAGTGATGAAAATCCACGTTACTTTTGGAAATTCATCGATGCATTTTCCAGAAAGATTAATAATCTAGTAATAGGTAAATTATAGCTTAGTTATAGCTCGGTTATAGCTCAGTTTGGTATATATATTCACATATGTATAGCCATTTTTTTAATGTGTATAAATTACCTCACACAGCTACAGAGAAGGAAAATTATAACATAATTCTGGAACTGGTTAAGACGTATCTGTCTGAATCGGAAATAGCAGTTTTTAAGTTAGGATTGTCTTTACGTATTTATTCCGCACGCGTTGAAATGTTCTCTCAAATGGCTGTGAATAAAAATATTTCTATGTACGAATGCAATAATGTTATTGATATTGGTGGAACTTACACTTGTTCTTCAGAAGAAATAGATATACTGGTTGAGCAGGTTAGTAACTTACATTTTACTTTCATTTTCGTAATATTATATTATATTATAATTTCCGATATTATATTATATTCGCCGTATTATTTACGTTTCGTTTCTAATTTTAGGATACTTGGAAAACTGCTGATACCTATGACGTGGATCATCGATATTTAACTACGCCAGAATCGGAGAGGGTTATTATACTATATGGTCAGATCGGGACGCCTACATTTATTGATTTCCACAATAAATTAAAAACCATAGCAAAGACGAAAGGAATTAATTATATCCTTCGCCATTATGTCAAAGTTGGTAATTTGATTGTATGAATCGTATGAAAGCAATTATCACAAACATCCCTAACGTGGCAAAAATAACTTTCAGGAGAGAATAGATAAAAAGTTACATTTATCGGGCTACGGTGTAGAATTACAAATGAAGTCAACAGAATATAAAGCGACTGATGATTCCGATATCAAAGATAATACGAGAAAAAGCTCGGAGGAGACGAACGATGGTGTCGAGGAGATTGAAGGAATCAACTTTATGATTTTAAAGTAAGGTGGTTAGTAAGAACGTAAGATATTCAATAAGACACCCATCTTTCGTATGACAGTCTCGTGATTACTATGATGTAAATTTTTAGAAAGCTATATCCAAATCAGCAAGCTGAATTAGATCAGATACAAACGTATCTGTTGGAGACCAGTCACGAGATCGGAGCGTTCAAGGTATGGCAATTTCAAGAATTAAGTCATCAAGCGGCCGAAAGAATAATGAAGTCTCCTCCTGCGGAATCGCTGAACGTTTTAACTGATATATCACAGAATTTCCCTATGCAAGTGCGTATTTCAAGAAGCAAGTTGAATTGAGCATAATGTGACTAAACATTAACGCGTAATATATGTTACATAGGCAAAATCTCTAATTCGAACTAAAGTAAATAGCGACATGAAAAAGGAAATGAAGTTAAACCAAGAGATATTCATAGCGAGTTTGAGTATACAACCGACTGATACGGCGCTGTTTATCAATGGTTTATTTTTCGATCTGGAAGCTATTGATGTCCTGACACTTTTGGAATCTCTGAGAAGTGAACTACGAGTGATGGAAGCTCTTCACAAAATTGGTACGATTCATAGAGGATATATCGGTCAATATTTAACGTTAAATTACATGTATTTCATATTTATATTTATTTATATTTGTTGTAGGCTTTAGTAACAAAAAGATGAGCAAATTGTTAGCTCTGGATTTGTCTGGCGGCACAGATAATCAGAACTTCGCGATGGACATACGAGATTCTGCAATTAATTGGATCAACGATATCGAGAACGATTCGCGTTACAACAGATGGTCACCTTCGTTAACAGAGTTATTACGACCAACCTTCCCTGGCATGCTTAGAAATATTAGGAGAAATTTATATAATCTCGTAAGAGTTTTCGACATTGTCTTCGTAGGACAAAATGATGCACTTCGGAAGGACACGCTGCACGCGTCACTGATAAATCTTAGATGTCTCTCGCATGAGAGACTTTTGAACATATGCCTTTCTTGTTTCAGGTATTAATCATCGATCCGCTAAATAAAGAATCCATGTCGTTAATAACTCTAGCGCAATCTCTTTACACACATTCCGCACCATTGAGACTAGGATTCGTCTTCGTGATGAATCATAATACATCTATAACGGGTTTGATGGACGCTAGTGTCGCAATTAATAACGCGTATCATTATTTTGCGGATACCAAAAGCTCGAAAGAGGCTTTATATTTCTTAACAGAGGTAAGACATCGTACAGTCTTTTTGTGAATATAATCAAAATTAATTGGATAAATTATCAAGATATATTTTCAGTTAGGAAATTACATTGGGCCTCGTGGTGTAAATGTAGAGGATATAAAAAAAGTCATTAAATCCAAAGATTCTTCCGCTAATATAAATTATATTCTCGGTGACGAATCGGAATACGACGTGGGACGACACTTGGCCAATGATTTTATAAAACGATGCGGTTTCAAGAAATTTCCACAAGCTTTATTGAATGGCGTACCTTTGATGCCCAGTCAAATAAATACCGAATCGTACGAGGAGGCAGTATTATCTGCCATTATGTCACAGACACCCATATTGCAAAAAGCGATATATCGAGGTGAAGTGACAGAAGGAGACGATATCGTCGATTATTTCATGAACCAACCGAATGTCATGCCACGGTGTGTAAAGTTCCTCGTTAATTCTTTAAATTAATGTAACAAATTTGAGTTGCGTTTACTAACTGTTTCGTTTTCCAGATTGAATGAACGTATTTTGAAAGTAGATAAAAACGCATGGCTAAATTTAATTGGCACGATGCCTGACGATGAAGATTACACAAAGTGGAGTTCTCAAGATCTATCATCTTATCTGATGAAGGAGATGCATTACTTTTTCGTACCACGTCGCAACAATATGCATCACTTATATTCCTTCTGGATTGTAGCTGATTTTAATTCATTGTCAGGCAGGCAATTACTGCGAGAGGCTATTGGATATGTAGTATGTGTTTGAAAAATGATAATTTCCTGTAATTGCACGTATATTGCAACGATGTACGAACTTTTTGCTTTCTAGGAATCTAATATTCATGCGCGAATTAGCGTTATTATCAACGCGGAAGAAAGTGCAAATCCAAAAACTGATATTAACAAGATTGTTCTTGCTGCGTTAAGTGCATTATCGCCGGAAAGAGCCATACTTTATATACGAAAGATTATCAAAAACGATGCTGCAGCTCTTATCGCTAATGATAATTTCGAGATCGAGGTAAGATATACGTTTGTGAGCGATATATGTTATCGAAAATTATTATTATTAACAATTCGATGTTATCACAGGATGAAGTAGCAGCTCTATTGGAGGATCAAAGTTCAATATTATCATTTCATCAACATTATGTCAAAACGGTTTTAAACGTAGATAGACAAGCACGAGTAATTTTGTGCAATGGTCGCATTATCGGTCCCTTAGATAGCGATGAAGAATTCGCAAACGAAGACTTCTCTTTATTTGAAAGATTCAGTCAAAGCACTTATGGGGACAAATTATTTATGAAACTGATAAAGGATCGAATCTTTAATGATGACGACTATGGTATTACGATAAATTACTTGAAACATTATTCTTTCTAATTTACATAAAGAAAAAATAATAAAATTTCTATATTTTGTAGAAGAGAATAATATTACGGATGATATGATCATGAAAATTACTTCGCTCTTGGTACCACGGCCGCAAACTCGAAGTCGCTACGATGTTCCTTTCCATGGGGATGACCACAGGTATATCAACAATTAAATAGTTTAATTTATATGTCAAGCATATAAATTAAATATGAAAATATATCGTTATTAATAAATTATCTCCCTCTTCAAGTGCATGAAATTATTCCTTAAACGTACATTGTATTTAAAAAATTTTTTTCTTTTATTTTACAGTGTCATAAAAATCCCAGCAGCCAATTCCGATGAAGTTGCTTTTAATTTTATTGCCATCGTAGATCCAGTTTCACGCGGCGCTCAGAAACTAGGTCCAATATTGAAAACATTACAGGAAGCCTTAAATTGCAATATAAAAGTGTTCTTGAACTGTTTAGATAAAAATAGTGATATGCCGTTGAAGAGGTATGTATTTCATTTTCTCCAATCCTTTTGTTGCATTAGAAAGATATATTTTTTTCTCTCTTGTTTCAGTTTTTATCGATTTGTGCTCGAGCCTGAGCTACAGTTCACAGCAGAAGGCGATATTAGTGGTTCTATCGCAAAATTCACAAAACTTCCTACTTCATCATTATTGACACAATATATGCACGTACCCGAGAACTGGTTGGTGGAAGTTGTCCGCAGCGTTTACGATTTAGACAATATTAAACTCGACAACGTCGCGATGGGCGTGCACAGGTATAATAAATATTGATATACTGGAATAAATTTTTAGTTGATTTTAATATCCGTTAAAAATCATAATTATAAAGATCTTTATCTATCGAATTTAAACATTTTCTTTCTTATGTTTATCAAAGATTATTTTTATCATGATAGATTTCCATTTGAAGATTAAATTCTACAAATCTTGAATGAAATTATTATCTATTCTACTTCCTTAGAATTATGTCTCGAAAGTGCGAAATGACATTGACCATTAACTTGTTAACTTTGCTAATTATTACATATCTTGTTATTGTTATTGCAGTGAATTCGAGTTGGAATACTTATTGCTCGAAGGCCACTGTTTTGAAACAGTAATGGGAAATCCACCGAGAGGTCTTCAGTTCACGTTAGGCACTGAGAATCAGCCCGTAATGGTCGACACTATTGTAATGGCTAATTTGGGATATTTCCAACTCAAGGCAAATCCCGGCGAGTGGGTATTGCGACTTCGGCAAGGGAGATCCGCAGAGATATACGATTTTACTACTATCGACGGACAGGATGTTATCCAAAACGGCAACGATGTAAAAGTTTTGATAAGCTCTCTGAGGAGTCACGTGCTGAAAGTCAAAGTTTCGAAGAAGCCGGACAAAGCAGGAATAGATCTATTATCGGACAATGAGAAGGATACAGGCTTATGGAATTCTATCTCTAGGTACATTCAATTAATTGTATTGATTCGTGTCTCACGTTTCAATGATCTCCTAATGCTGGGTGTTAGTATTTAACATGCGTAGCATGGTATTTCATTATTTTTTAACTTAACTTTTATTTATTCTCTCTTTTTTAGCATTGCCAAATTTTGGTAAGCTTCTCATTATTATGTAGTTAAGTACATCCATAATTTCTATAAATATGTCATAATTAAAGTATAACAGATTCAAGATAAAAATGTGTTGCAACGAACGACATATTTGTGGCTTATGACGTTCAGTTAAAATCCGCGCGATCTTAAAACGCTTTCACTCATAAATCATTTGCACCATCGCTTTAACTCAAAGTCACCGATATATATTCTTGCCTGTGGCTTGTTATCCTATTAATTAATTTAATCTATCATTGTGTGTGATGTATCTTATATTAATACTGCGATATTGGCTGATTGGCTATTGCTGAATCACTAACCAAAGTTTCTGATATGTCTCTTACGTATCTTGATATACTTCCAAAATTAGGACGTTTACCGCGACAGACGAATGTGAGGATCAGGATGAGAAATTAAACATCTTTTCCCTCGCCTCCGGCCATTTATACGAAAGATTCTTGAAGATTATGATGTTAAGCGTTATTAAGCACACTAAAACACCAGTGAAGTTCTGGTTCCTAAAGAATTACCTCTCACCAACGTTAAAAGTAAGTGGCACGTAACGACGAAAGTTCTTCATAGAATAAAAGGAACGTAAAATTGTAAATTGGAAAACATTTCTTTTACATTACAGGATTTTCTACCGCACATGGCTGAAGAATATGGCTTTGAATACGAACTCGTGCAATACAAATGGCCTCGTTGGCTTCATCAACAAACTGAGAAACAGAGAACTATTTGGGGATACAAGATATTATTCCTCGACGTGCTGTTTCCACTGAATGTCAAAAAGATAATATTCGTCGACGCGGATCAGGTGAATAAAAATTTCAGAATTCCGCGATGTAAATAATTCATCGTACATTCACGAAATTGCAAAGTGCTTCATATAAGCGTTTGCGTACAGGTTGTGCGAGCGGATTTAAAAGAATTAGCGACAATGGATCTTGGCGGTGCGCCGTACGCATATACACCGTTCTGTGATAGCAGAACAGAAATGGACGGATTCAGATTCTGGAAACAAGGATATTGGAGAAATCACCTGCAGGGACGAACTTATCACATCAGCGCGTTATACGTAGTAGATCTTAAACGATTCCGTCGCATTGCCGCTGGAGACAGGTTACGAGGGCAGTATCAAGCATTGAGTCAAGATCCAAATAGCTTAGCAAATCTTGATCAAGTATGTAAAATAATTTTGTTTTGTTTTTTGTGTGTGTGTGTGTGTGTGTGTGTGTGTGTGTGCGCGCGCGCGCGCGCGCGCGTGTGTGACATAACAGATCATTCTTAATACGTTTTTCGTGCCAATTACTAAGCCAATTGATCATTCAATTTCAGGATCTCCCTAACAATATGATACATCAAGTAGCTATTAAAACACTGCCGCAGGAATGGCTGTGGTGCGAAACATGGTGCGACGATGCATCCAAACAATACGCTAAAACTATAGATTTGGTATATATTGTTGTGTATAGTTAACACGAATATTTAATACTTTTGAGATTTTATCAAACTAATAATTTTTGTTTACAGTGTAATAACCCGATGACAAAAGAAGCCAAACTACAAGCCGCGATGCGTATTTTGCCCGAGTGGGTAGGTTACGATGAAGAAATTAAAACTCTGCAGCAAAAAGTAGAGAACGCGAATAGACAGACGGAAAAAGACAGTGGTAAGTATCTCTTAATGATTGACGTTTATCTAAGAGATATTAATCCCGCTTTTTTGTTTTAGAAACTGTCGACGATGTCTCTAAACACGAGGAATTATAACTTGCATTCACATGCAATGAATCTAGATGGATCATTGAAAATTTTATAAAATTCTGTAAAAAAGTTTTCATTCGGTAAATGAAATATATTATATAAAATAGTAATATCGATAACGTAACAATTTGCGTTAACTAATTATAAACATCACTTTTATAATTGATATCTAGCACTACTATATGTAAATACTTGCCACCAGTGCTCATGTAAAAATTTTCAGAACGTTGCATTGAAAGCCGAAGACTTTTATTACTTGTTTTTATTAAATTCATATTTCTCGTATAAATGTACAAAATATATGAAAAGTCCTTCAAATCATCTCATTTTTTTATATATACATAATTATTATACACAATGGACGAGAAACTATGCTTCAGACTAATCCGAAATAAGAAACCGGTAAAGTCCAATAATTGTTGAGATTTACAGTATTCTGGTTATTCATGAACGTGTACTTCTGTACATATTATGAAACCAATTGTGATTTATTATTGTCTACGATAATTATAAGAAATAAAGTTGTAACATTTGTAAAATACAATCTTTGATATCTTTCTCCTATTTAGGATAAAGAAAGAAAATTGCTCAACAGATAAAATAGTAGATAAAATAACTGAAATTGAAGCTTGGACTTTAAGTTGATAAGCACGATGTTACATGTACGAATAGATCTATTCATAGAGACGTAAAATGCCATTATCAGTAATGAGTTTTTACAATGGTATACATTTCGTCACGGATCACTGCACGCAGTAATGACAGTTGCGTTTTTCATGAGGACTGTGAGAATTTATTTTGGTCCTGCGACGGCAATGAAATGAATCAGAGCGAAACAGACGAAGAAATTCGACAAATACCTCCAAGATAATATGATAATCCTCGATTTTGACCGTGTCGAATGGAAATGTCGAAGTAATCTAACATTTGATATTCGGAATTATTGAGATCTATTATCACGCAATCATGCAATCACGCAATTCGAAAGTAAGGACACCGCGCAAAATAGATGGATTACTCGATAAGAGCGTCTTTCGTGTTTCATTTGATTTTGTAGATGGATGAATATGGAAAATTGGAAGAATACATGTTTGCATCAGATCAAAGACAGTTCAGTAGCTCTGGGAGAATCGAAAGTATTGAATAAATTGATTTAGGTCACCGTCTGGCGCGTTGTCGCTCTTTTCGCATTCATAATATTTATATAATTCAAAAAAGCTTGGATACACATTAATATCTCCTCACGTGATCCCGTGCTGTTGCAAACTTGCTTTGCTTTGCTACATTGTGTTTTCAGAAATGATTGCATAGTTCATAAACTTATTTCATAGTAGTAGTTTTATCTATAAATGTCATTGAAAATTTTATCTACTCCTACAATAAATATATATATACATATACATATTTATCAAGCGCATAAGTCGCTACACGCGATTAATAGATGCTTGGTAACTAATTTGTCTACGTTTCCAATTATTTATTATCAATAATTCTCATTAACATCACAAATTATATTATTATACATACATAGATAAATGTACATATACATAGATGATGTATATATTATGAAAACTTCTTTTCATTGAGTTACTGCGAAATAGTAGTTACAAACAGTAGAACTCTGTTTATTTCTGTTTACAGGAAGAAATTCATAGTCGGTTCCAAATATACAAACTCATGGTTGAGTTCTTATTATCTAAACTATGCTAAGGATGCAACTTTGCTTACATAAATGTGTAAATATAAATATATATTATACAAACATTATATTACACTGAGAATATTATGTTGAGACTCTGCTCTCATGTGTATTAGCAATACTGAAAATTTATAATAGAATTTAATATATACATAACGCGAACTAGATTTTCAACTAACAATCTAAACTACAGATAAAGTCAAATATTGCTGATTTGCAACGTGTTAATAATCTAAAGGATCTTGCAAGTTTAAAATATTTTTTCTAACAAAATGGATAAATTTATGTGTCATTGAATTCAATGTCCGTATAATAATGTTCGAATGAATTGTGTACACAACATATCAGCGGTTTACAATGTTGTTTACAAATTTATTAATTGTGTCAAAATTCGTTTATATTTATGTTATTACGTAAAATACGTTTATTTAGCTTATAATCGACTCCAATTTTCTAAATATTAGCTCCTGTTATCAGAGCCAGCAATTACTAGGAAGAGATGGTTAATGACTCCTATTATCGAAATTGTCCCCTAACATGTTCTGGTAAATGAAATTTTACTGTTTGTTTATCAACAGCTTAACAATGAAAACTGACACAACTATGATCCGGATAACAGAAGCTCAGAATTTATGAATTCGTATGCCTGATATACGAATTTGTCGTGTAAACGAAGTGCAGATAAACGGAGTTCCGCTATACTTAACGATCACGACACTATCGTTATCAAGTTACAGAATAGAGAGCTACCGCGCGGCACAGCTTTGATTCGCGACAGCGCAGTTTGGTCTTTTGTCAATTGTTCGATTCTCGAGCGCTCGCATCGCTCTCATCGCTGGTTATTGGCGATCGAAACGGAAGATTCACGTCGACATGAAGAACGACACCGAAACAGAAATTGTCATTGCCGAACAGGACAACAAAGCCGGGTAAGTCCCTTCTAAGTAAGTCGCTCTGATAACATTTCGACATACTTGTGCCGTGTGATACGAGGTCCTCATCATTTATGAATCTCTCGTTTGACAGAACTTTCGATACGAAAGTCTCGATCGAATCGAATCCCTTGGATGTCCAACGATGCGATGAACGAATATGATGTTTTTCTTGCGATTCTGAATTTGAATGATTCGAGCCGTACGATTTAATCGATCTCGGATAACCGTTCGGTTCGTCAAAGTTGCGTGTGGAAAAAAGCATTTCGATTGCCATCGGTTTTAGTTTTCATCGAAAAATATCTAGCGATTCATCTCCGCGTTCGGAATAAACAGCCTCCGCCGAATTCGCGAAAGTTCACTCTCTCATTTAATCGATTTCTTTCTTCTAGCGTCGGATTATTCACGATTTGCTCGTAATTTAAAAGTACAAGAGCGAGTTATCGGCTATTGAACCGAACGGTTCATCGCTCGGTTTTACTATTAAGGGTGTACAAGAGATAAACAATTCGGATTTCTTGATTCGATTGCCGGCGAAATTATGTGCTCTTCAATTAGACCAATCGTTTTGCTACTCGATTCACTTAAAACTCTCAGCAAGTTGCGCAGTAAGTTATTCGCATCAGGGACATGTTGACCGTTCTAAAAATTCTAACGGCCATTGTATATTTTTTGTTATCCACCCCAAGCTCGCGCAAGTTTGCGTATTTATTTATCGAGAGGGAGAGGTCACCTATTATTAATACGTGTCGCCACCTCCTTTCGATTGTTGAACTGACTTCGAGGATCGCTTTTTTACAATGGATTACGCGCAATCTGCAGCAATAATAAAAGTCTAGCCCCAACCAATTGTATCACATCGAGCCCTACTCTTGGCTACCCCGACACGTTCCCGAAAAAGTTACAAAACTTCGTTGCGCCAGCAAGTACAGTTCCTAGTCGTCGTCCCAACGCCGGTTATGCCGATCATCCCGAAGATGGATTACCACATCCTGGACGAGTAAATAACTTATCTGCTTTTACTTTTGCTTTCGAATTCCTCGCGAAAAGAAATATACATTAACATCAGTCCAACTTGAGTAAATCTTTAACGACTGACCGATACACATGATCGCTCCAGTTATGCTCGCGAGTCACGCACGTAGATCATCGAGAGCGAATCTCCGCGTGTTGCACTGCAATGTTGATTCTCGCTTCTATCACCGTTTAGGCCGCCGATAACAAGACCCAGTTAGTATCGTAGATAATTTAGCTTAGCGTCCGAGTGATACTCATTTTTTCGGTATTGCATCGTTGCGCATCGGTATTGTATCGTTAGCAAACTATGCAAACTAATGAATAATAAACATTACGGCCTCGCAATCGTCGCATCGCCTAACCGAGCCTAAACTATCCAAAGACCCACGAGGAAGCGAGCCAGTGTCACTCGCGTCTCGCGCTCCTTCCTCTCGTTCGTGGATCGACTCTGGACCGATCCAGGACTGATCGTTCAGTCGAACGCGTACGTCGAGAGCGTAACGCGGCCAACACTCCGCTGTGTGTACACAGGAAGAAACCCCGTTACGAAAGCCACTCGCTCGGCACGGCGATCGCTGAATCGCCGCGTCGAGTCCGTGTATCAATCCGTGCGCCCGCAGTGCCGCTCTGGACGTGGAAAGTCCGTCACGTCACGTTTAGCGAACGCACTCTCTTACGTTTCGCCATCTCTCGCGCGCTCTCAGTGTGGATCCGCGATCGGCGATCGCGCGATCACATCCGACCGCGTCCGATCTCCGCGAGATCCCCTCGTGCAAGATCGGCTTTCCGCCTGCCACCATCCGATGCCACCCGCGAGCGTCGCTGATCCCTCGTGGACGGGAGTGTTGCCGATCTAAAGGGAGGAACTCGTCGCCAAAGAGCGCCAGATACGCGGACAGGATCGGCGGACTGATCGCGGCCGCGCCGTCCATACGATCCAGTCGCAGAATTTCATCTCTCAGCTGTTCAGCTCTCGCTCGCCGCGCATCTCTCGCTCGAGATCCTCGAGAGCGTGTGAGTGATAAGACGAGTATCGGAGCCGTTAATGAGGGCTGTTGTTGCCCAAAACATTAGTGCAAGAGAAAGAGAGAGAGAGAGAGAGAGAGAGAGAGAGAGAGAGAGACATCGCTTCGTTGTTGAATTCGTCCGGAATGCACGAGCGGCAGTAGATCCGAATCCGATTTGCGAAATGCGAATGATGCCTGGCCCCCGGAGCTGCTGAATCCCGACTGATGCGTCGTAAGATCTGGGAGCACATGGCGCTTCGTCTCGCAGAGCTCGGAGAGCACCGTATAGCCGCGCGGAACCTTGAAAACTGAAGCAGGAATACTAAAGAGATATCTCGGATTAAGACGACCGTACGACGTCCTTGAGTTCCACGTATATCTTGAACAGTTAAAGTTGCATTATTTGAATAACTTTTCTCCAGGTTCTACAAGTTTAGACCTGCTCCGAAGCTAGTTGGACATAAATCATCTCCGGGTGATAAACTTACTCGGAAATACCTCGCGTGTACCTCGAATCTCGAGTGTGAAAACTCTGCATCAACGACAGGCAACACGGCGGTATCTTTTCCGACCGGAGATAGAAGAAAGATACAACGACGGAGAGAGCAGATACAAAGGAAGCGAGAGAGCGATGTATCAGTGGGTGGGGTTCGTGCGATAAAGACAGCAAGTATACCCGAGCGGACAGGAGGGAGGGACCGCGGAGAGAAAGGAGAGAGAAAGAAAGAGAGAGGCAGGGAGAGAGCGAGAGCGAGACTCAAGTGTTTTATTTGCCGGACCAGCGGGTCGACCCGAACTTGAGGCCCGCTTTTGGCCCCGAACTCTCTGGCCATTGCTTCGTTGCTTGCCCTACGGTGCGCTGGACGCGTAGGTTATCCGATCGCGTTCATCCGATCGCGGACGGAGGAGGACGAAATAAGCGACAACAATAGCTCTCCCGAGAGAAGAGAAGAAGAGGCTTCGCTGATTACGGCACGCGTGATCATCGCCTCCTCCTTCATTCGCGACGTGTCTCCTCCACTCGCATACGTTCCTGCCAGCGCATTGCCGTTGCCGATCTCTCCTCGTCTTGCCTGTTTTTTTCCTGGCACTCGGCATCCGCGAGCAATTCGACAAACCGAAGAGGAACGTCGTCGATTGGATCGTCCGCGCGGGAAGCAACCCGCGATTGTCGCCGCGCGATCGACCGACCAATCGACGAGCTGGATCCGCGATCTCTATCCACCTTGGAACTGATCATGGACGACGAGAAGATCAAGCTGTGAGTTTGCCCGCATTTGTCCGCATTTGTCCGCGCCTCTCGTCGCCTCTCGCCTCGTGCGAGACAGGTGGGATTAACACCGCCACGTGAATTAACGATTGCACTGAGAGAAAGATCGAGATCTCGCAAGATTTTTCATTCATTTTGAAAAATGGCATCCGGGATCGCTAGTCGCGCGTTAGTCCGCTCGTCTGGTCTGAAAGGATCGATTCACGTTTCGTCTGCTCGCGTTCCAATGACACGTGACCGTTAACTTCTCGGCGAGCTGAAAGATTTGACGAGATGATCGTGCAGATTCGGTGCCCGATCGAAGGTATCGTTGGGAGAGAGTACGTTTGCGTAATGCCTCGTTATACGATCGTCCTCTTCGTATCTGGATACCTCAGCTGGATCATACCGGCGGATAGGAAATACGAGATAACCGATTAAAAATTAATMCCCCGCCGAGGGAGTTGCGGAGGGAACTGCGTCTGCGAGGGTTCGCAGTCGGTCATCAATGGCTTTTGATAACTGTTGTTGTCCAACGTGTTTTGACTCTCTCGACTCTTTTGACTTCGATGAAACGTGTCCTTGGTCGATCTTCCGTCGATTTACGTCCGTCAAGCCTGTAAGAGGCATGCAGGGACGCCTCGTAGGAATCCGCTTGAATTTGCTGCGTAAAATTCTACGGAAGGGCTTCAGGAAAGTCGAAGAATATAATCGTCTCCCGCGTAGCAGCGATCCTCAAAGAGTCGCGCTATCGCGGAAGATTATCAAACTGCTCCTCCCGGTTCACGATAATCGAGGTGAAATGAGACGGCTCTTGACGAGAGTCAATCGGCCACCTGTTGATGCTCGCGCGTGTACGAGAGAGACAGCTTTCCCCCGCGATTTCTCTTTCTTCGAACGGCGCTCCCGTCGAGCGGATCGGACAGCCGATTCGCTGATTGTCAGAGTTACACTGACGATTACCACCGTGCGCGATTGCATGTAACATGCAACAACTCTGCAGGTCGCGCGCGGTGTGTCCCCTTCACTTTGCCGCGGAATCTCTAACGCGGTGTCCGGCGTGAGAGGACGCGCGATTCATCTCGCGAATGTAACAAAGAACTGCGGCCTTTCCCGCAGGCCTCTAAACTGTCGGGACACAGTTGGAATCCGGATAAGCAGAAACGCCAAAGGAGACACCGACAGCTGTCGTTCTGGCTAGCCCGATCGTCATGCCTCTCTCGATCATCCGCATCCGCTTCCGACAGAAGATCTCACGAGGATTTATCGGATTCTCATCCGATTTCGCGGTTCCGCTGATTGCGAAACGCGATCTCGTATTTTTGCGGCAGTTCGTTCAGTCGATACTCTCGACGTTGATACTTGCGGGCTATGCTGAGCTGACGTAAAGTCACGTCATTTACATCGTAAATCATACCCGCTAACGCGGGTAATCAGTGTGCGCGACGATGATAAGACAAATGCACTCCCGTGATTCCGGCTTCGACGTCGCATTATAATGATCCACCAGAAATGCCGGTGTAACGGGACCGCTCTTACAAAAAACCGGGCCTGATGTGGGCCTTTGGACAACGGCCTTGAAACACTTTCCAATGTTGATGTGCGATTTTTCCATTGCACTTGTATTATTACCGCTCGCATGCGGATGGACGCTCGTCTTCTGCGTCATTGAATGGTCCTCGAAACTCAATTCGATTCTGATCCAAGACCAGTCCGGTCGCGACAGACCTGGCTTGAAGGGATGGAAGGGATGTCAATCTATTACAGAATGATGATCGTTGATGATTAAACGATGATCGCTCGGATGACGATCGTTTAAGGTGCGGTTGCCGCTTGCGGTTATCGATATCGTGATTGGAGCTTCTCGGCTCTCTCTCTCTCTCTCTCTCTCTCTCTCTCTCTCTCTCTCTCTCACACACACACACACACACACACACACACACACACACACACACACACACTGCTGTATGTGTAAAACCGCAGTACCGCAACCTGCCTTTGCGGGATTGTCCATGATCGGTGGCATGCTTTTCAGGAATAAGAAGGATTATTCATCGTTAGCGGAGCGGTCAGAATTGTCGAGCAGATCGAGCAAAATTTTGATACACGTGGTCGCGCCTGCTATATATTGCACCATGCGCCCAACTAGCCGCCAAAGTTGGTGGGTTTGCTTTCGTGTCGATGCAAGGAGTCAATTGACTTTTGCGTAACAATCTGCATAAGAATCGCGCGAGTGCGCCGGGATTTATCGCGCAAGTCGTGAGATTCAATCCGATTATGCGGACGTTTCCACAGCCGACACGACGATTGCGCTTTATTACGGAGAAGGAAGGTGCACCTACACGCAGGATCGTGCGATTTCAGATAATCGCGCGGGAATGCAGAAAATGCGTCTTCGCTTCGGTCTAACGTCGACAATCGCGTAGGCTAAAAGAAGGATGAGACGATGCTAATGCGCTTTTGATAGTTCATTTAATGATTCTCGCATTTATCCGAGAAGCTCACGATAACGTGTTACATTTTAATGATACGTGCGAAGACCGTCATCTTCGTTCCTAGATTACTTTGGCTCTCTAAGGTAGATTAAAGATTTCCAACGCCCGGAACAATTCTTTTGTGACAAGGTGAAACCGTTGTTCCGTTGTCACGCTATAATTATAACACGATGCCGACACGGCCTCGGATGACACGACGATTGGCGAACGGCATCGATTTAATCCATTTGATTATCCGTTGACGATAATTCGCAGGCCGTTCAACCGCGAAATGTTTTTAGAAACAAATCCATAATTCGATACGAATATCAGCCGTCCGAATATCAGGAGAGAGACATGTTCCGGCTTACCGCGATAAGAGATAACGATTTTGCAGTGCTGCGAGGTAATTTTCTATCGTGCCGTATAAAGGCATTTCGCATACGGTTGCTCCGTTGTTGCTCGTTTGAAGTCCAATGAGCATAGAATTTCCATAAAGTTGTAAAAACGACTCATCACTTCCTCGTTAATCGACGAGCGTGGGAGGGAGAGGGAGCGATAAGAAGCAGCGCTTGGCGGACTCGAGATTGTGCACGAAGGGAAGCTCGTCGACTGCTGGTCACCCGTGTCATTCATTCGTGACCCCGAATTTTCGCACGCGCGCCTCGACAGTGATAAGAATTTAAAGGATCCTTGTCGAAACCTTGGCTCGATGAAGACCACTGCGAATTCTCTGTAGAGGTCTGCTCGTTCTTCTAACTGAAGGATATATCCTCGACAGATTCAAGAATCGGCCTTCCTCTTCGCGTCATCGATGACCTTCAAAACATGCGACGTGACTTCGATCTCAATCGAAAACGGGGTCGCCGCTCGGTAATTCATGATGCGATCGGTATTACGAATGATCAACAATTCTTTCGAGTGGATCAATCGATTGACAATTTTCGGATATGATTGGAGCCTAAAAGGGAACCCTGAAAAATTCAGCGTTAAGTAATGTAACGTCGTATAATCATGTCTAGGAAGATCCACGTATATTTGTGGTTTCATCTGACTTGTACGTTTTTAACGTAGCATAACACGGTGCGCATTTGTTGGACATCCCATCGTCCTCGTCGACCATTGTATGACTTTGCACACGGCATTATTGTCATTGAAAGGCAGTGATTAGGGAACGCGCGAGAATGATAAATGCGCATTTGCGCACGGCATCATTGATATCTAGTTGATAGATAAAATGCCGTTCTGTGAAAGATGATAAGAATTCGTCACGTATCGTACATATGCATACACATACACATAATTTTATATACATATATCAGACACGCTGTTCCATTACACTCGCCGCGGAAAGTGGAATTAAAAGAACGCATTAAAGATATCTAATGATGAAAAATATGAAGCATATATAAAGCATATATAAATACACATTTGTACGTGAATATTTGTACGAACGATATATTCCCAATATATTTCCCAATAATAAGATGGAATAAGATATGAATTACAAAAGGACAAAATAACAAAAGAATACATGGAATACATGGTACAAAGAGAATAAGTTGTTAAATAAGTCAAATTGATAGGATTGCATGACTGATAGATTCCCCAGAACTTTTCTCAGATTTATTTTGAAAATAGATGCTCTCGGGGATTCCGTTTTCACTAGGAGTTGTACAGGACTATTTATCTTTCTTACAAAGCTGCCCATTTCACAAATATTTATACCATTTCCTCTTATCATGTAACGTGCATGATTCGTGTAGATGTTATCTGAGAAAACCGAGGAGCAGAATATCAACAATTAATGAGATAACCAACAATTTTTAATTTTTGCTATCTGTTGCTTAACAAATAAACAATCGTCGAAATTAACATGACATGTATGTCCAAAGTGTATATAAAATAAAATTGTAGCGCGATTGTAACCGATTGATTATTTACCAAAAGAGGAAATGAGTACACGAAACTCATTGTTTCCACTCTTAAATCATTGCCAGCAATTCAATTATTTCGTGTGCGACGTAATCATTTTCTTTACGTAACATAAAAAGGCATGCGACGCGCACTACTTACGATTATAGCCATTTAACGAGTATTATGATTGCAAATATGTAACCTAATCTTCGGACTGTTAAAATGAGTGGATTACTGAATTTACAGCGAGATGTGACTGCAAACGTGCGAATAATCTTTCTTATGTCGCCATTGCAACGATAATAATGTAAGTAAAACCGGATTTACCGGATGGATTGCAGATTCAAGGACAAGGCGATATATGGCTATGGAACGAGCATCCCACCGAACAATAACGAAGATGAAGAGAATGACTTATCGACCCGGAAGGTGATCTTTTGTGTTCACGGGAAATTGTCGGGTTGTTGCACCGTAGTGAGAGGCTCCATCGATGAGAATGCGGCTACTGATTTCCAACAGAATCCGATAAGTACGTTTCCTCTAAGTAACACTTGATTTTGAGAGTATCAATCTACTTGTCGGGATATTTTAATACAAATGAGAAAAATTGATCATGATAATTTTATCCGTATCAGCCAACTGTGATTTAATTCTGATTTAATGATTTAGTATGAATTTAATATGAATTACATTCAAAATTACCTTTTAAATGAACATCGTTCACTTTTTTATCATTTTATTTTCTAGTGACCCCGGAAGATCATTGTCACAGAGAAAGGAACGAGGAGATCGACAAGAAAGCTCGAAAAAAACTGTTGGTCGCCAGTGTGCTCTGTGTCGTTTTCATGATAGCAGAAATCGTCGGTAATATAATGAAATTCCTGATGACCTGATATATAAAATTCTACCTTATTGAAATTATCTACATTATTTGTGGTTTTTATAGCGATGCGATGTGTAAATACACTTATTATTACAAACTATTATTTCCCTTCTTGCTCTAGGCGGAGTATTATCGAATAGTTTGGCGATAGCTACCGATGCCGCTCATTTACTAACAGACTTCGCATCATTTATGATATCTCTTTTTTCTATTTGGGTCGCAGGCAGACCGGCTACCAGGAAAATGCCTTTTGGTTGGTATCGTGCTGAAGTAAGTATATCCCAGATTTGAATACTGATATAGAATGAATGATCTTAGGTAATTTAATTCATGCGAACGTCTTGTAATATTAATGATTTTCATTTAGCAGTCTCTCATACATTATTTTAGGTCATTGGTGCACTAACTTCGGTTTTATTGATATGGGTGGTCACCGGAATTTTATTCTATCTCGCCATTGAAAGAATCGTTCATAAGGACTTTGAGTTGGACGCCACGGTGATGCTGATCACGTCTGCAGTTGGCGTTGCGGTAAATCTAGTGTTAGTGATACTTATTAACGATAATATTTATTTAATGTTATGTACGGACGGCCGTTTGGCGTAGCGTAATGCTCTACATATCTGCCTGCAAATTTATGATAATGGGGGATTGCGTTATGTAGTCATCAGTCAAATGTTTTTACGTTAATCGCGAATAATATCGATCCAAACATGGATTTTCTGTTTTCAATGAGAGATTTATTATTCGCGTTGGTTCATCGAATTAATTACACAGGTTAAAAAATCAATTAAGAAATGGATATGAATGAATCAAATTTAACGAAATTTTTCAAACCGGTTTCCTTATTGAAATGTATGATTCATTCGTGATGTAAAATAAAAATGGAACTATATTATAAATATGATCATGTAATCGAAAAACGATTATCATATGAAGTTCTAATTTGAAATTGCAGAATGGGCCTATCGTTACATCAACATGGTCACAGTCACAGCGGACATAGCCACGGTGATAATCCTAACATGGAAAATGGACTCGACGATGATCTCAAAGGAGAACATTCGAAGAAGAATATCAACGTGCGCGCTGCCTTCATCCATGTTTTGGGAGATTTTATTCAAAGCATAGGAGTGTTCGTCGCTGCGTTAGTTATTTACTTCAAGGTACAACGAATTTTCATCAACTTTTTACTGATTATACATAGCTTCTTTTCTTTCTTTTTTTCCTATAAACTGGAGAGAAAATTTTTTTTAATTATCTCCTCGCTCGCTCTTCGTAGCCTTGTGATATTTAATTCAGTGGACAAGTTTGTGATGAGCCGTGTCGTTGAAAGATGACGTTAAAATCAATCAGGTATCAATTTATATTTTAGCCAAGTTGGAGCATAGTGGATCCCATTTGTACGTTCCTTTTCTCCGTATTAGTTATTCTCACTACGGTAGCGATTATCAAGGACGTAGTCAATGTTTTGATGGAGGGAATCCCGAAAGGCTTCGAATATTCTCAAGTGGAGAATACCTTTATGCAAATAGACGGGGTCGTTAAGGTGCACAACCTCAGGATCTGGGCACTTTCGCTCGACAAGACTGCTCTGTCGGCGCATCTCGCTATAAGTAAGTACGCTCGTTCAAGAATATCATGCAATGTATATATTTCTTATTGTGCATTTCACTCAGGCTATTCAATCGCTATCAATCTAGATCTTACAACGATATCAATGCATTAAACGCTTTATATTTAGATTCCTGAATATAAGCAATTTACAAATTTCCTGGTCTCGCGAATCTCTTTAAATTTTGTCATTCGAAAGCGCATCGCGGATGGAATGTTTCTGATATTTTATCATTTCGCGAGCAGGTATTTCCTCAAATATCAAAGTAACGTCTTTCTTGCAGAGCCCGGAACGAGTCCGCAGAACATCTTGCGCACTGCCACGCGAAACATCCACGACAAGTATAAATTCTTCGAGATGACATTACAGATAGAGGAATTTAACGAACGAATGGAGAATTGCAAACAGTGCAAAGCTTTGTCATAATAAAAGTCATCACTGTTATATGTACTTATATGTGTTATTAAGTCATCGCATTAAGATATGTGCCTTAAAGATAATTTTACAAGTCTTTCTACAAGGCTAGCGTTCATATGAAGACGATGAGACATTTTCATGCGCGACAGCAGCGTTACAGTCGTAAACTGCTGTCATTGTCTCCTCTTCTTTTAGCTTCATGAGAAAAAAGTACGAACAAGTTAGCAATTTCGTACAATGCGTTTGTCGTGAATTATTGTGAATCTTTTTGTTACGAAATTAGGGTAAATTATAAATAATTTTGTGAATAAGTAGTTTCAAGTTAAGCTCAAGTATCTTCATATTATTATAACTAACAATTGCTGTTGTGTTTCTTCAGCTGTCTGTCACGTTAATGCCGTAATTCGAGATAAACATTGTGATGAATATTTATTTTAAAAGTGACCTGTGCTTCAGTAAAAGTTACCAAGCTGCTCGATCTTACGATCGAACATATATACTGTGTATATACTGAAACGTAAGAAAGATAGAAAAAAGATGAATAAAAATTATTTTTCCGGTGAAGTCTTGATTGCATAATGTCTGACGGTGAAATTTATAATGAAATTATTCTGGATTCGTTGTCATATCGCGAATTTATGATTCACTGCAGTATGTTTATCGACATGGGAGCTGTAATTTGTCATTCAGGCGTTTGTCTGAAATTCCTTGATCTTCGAAATATACACGAACGATCGTCGTGTGAGAATGTCGCAAAACCTATTAATGCATTTTAAAAACGCGTCGATTCGCGCGCTCGCCGCCATTTGTAAGATCAATCTTCGATCGATCGAAATGACTGCTGACCGAAAATAAATCCCAGTTTCTTAATGGCTTATTAGATAATGTCGGTGATGCCTAATAATATAATACTGATCGTAATACTTGCCAAACGATGTTCAGCTTTGTTACAAAACAAAGAGCTTGAATGTAATGACCACTGGAGAGTGTGATTTCCCATTCCATAGAAGCGAATTACCGTGCATCGAATTCGGAACGAATTCACGAGCAATCATACGTGTTCTTTAATGTATCGCAACTCATGCTCGACACCTCGCAAGACAGGATAAATTATTGCGTAAGAGATGTCGCGTAGCAAGAATTACGAAGATTAATTATTAAGAAGAGCGCAAAGTTATTCGAACGCAACTCCGCAACCGCGACGCGACGCGTTCTACCGATTGGATTCGAATTCGAAGATTATCAAATGCTAAAGTAATCTAATCTTACAAAAAATTCAAGTCGCACCGAATTTTGTGAATCCTTCATTAATCGCAAAGAGTCAGCCAACTGCGCGCAAGCAATACTATTTCCAATATCGCAATCGCAGACGGCAATCGTAAGATTTGATTAAATTCAAAATTTGCCTTTCTAGCCAATGAACGTCAGACTTCACTATTACGACATCTATCGGCTTGCTCGTTCATGAAGCATACTCGACCGATACGTCCGCATGAAAAATTGTTCAAAATCAGTTTGATCCTTCCGAACAAATTTCTGTAAGAGCCCGTATTACATTTGCTTTTCAATGTTATTTATGGAACGATTTCACTATTTTGTTTCTTATCTTTCATTTTTTTCTTTTTTTCTTAAATACAGCGTAACGTGAAAAGCAACAAAAATATTTTAAGATGCTTACGCGCGCGCGCATGTGTGTATTTATATGTTCACATGATAGAAAATAATTTCGTAAAAATTAATATAGGAGCTCTGATGATTTTCTCATCATTAGTTCTAAAATTTTTGCTTTTTCGATTTGCTCTACCTACCATTATATACCATTATGAAAAATGTAGCATGACTCAATGATATCAAATTTAATTTTTCTTCAGACAGTATTACTTAAAAATAGACTCAATAATAATGATTTAAAGAAAAGTTGTATATCTGGAAAAATTAGTAAACAAGTATTTTTTCTGGCATTTTATCGATAACAATATCAGTTTTGTTGGTCAATATCGATGATATAAATTGTGTACGTATGAATTTGAAACTCAGTTATATCTTTGTTGGTCAAATCAATCAAATCATCGTGGTCGAGCTATCGATATACTTGGCCTCTGAATTCTATTGATTCCTTATCAAGAACGAATCTAAAATGAAAGATATACTCGTTACCATTTATTACATTTCGAAGAATTATTTATCATTTGTTCACAGATATCTTTGATATGGAACGTTTGTTGGAAGCCATATGTGTTTATATTTATTTAAGATTAAATTCTTAACATCGATTCACTTTGTATAGTAAGCACATTCAACTGCTTTATCTTGCTGGAAAAAATCTTTATCAGAGAATATGTTATAGTACGTTACAGTACAGATGGCATTAGCATACACATTCTGAATGTTTTAAAGAACCATATTATTTCTGCATGTGTTCCACATTTGCATTGAGAAATTAACGGTAAACAGGATCGAATAAAAGAATAAGATGGCCACTGCAAAGTATGTAAGCTGTATGATTTATATAAATATGTTTTAAATCGTAAAATCCCAGCGATAATGCGCCGAAAAAATAATTACATTTAATCTTTGCAGATTAGAATATTGCGAGGTATGCGCTGGGCAGAAAGCTAGATACACTTGTCCAAAATGTGAAGTTAGAACTTGTTGTCTTACATGCGTAAACATTCACAAAAAGGAACTGGACTGCGATGGAAACAGAAATAGAACAAAATTTATCCCCATGAAAGCGTTCACTGATCTAGATTTATTAAGCGGTAATATCCTATTTAAATTATTTTCCATTATGCAAGAAATCGCATAGTGTCTGTCGACACTTTAATATTCAATTAATTTCTTTCAGATTATCGTTTGTTAGAACAAATTGGTAGGCAAATTGAAACAGTGAAAAAAAGTATGGACCAGAAAAAAATTACATCTCGTACTAGTTTGCCAGTGGTAAATAATTTCTTTTTTGTATATATATGTACAAGTATGCGTATGTTTAAAGAATATGGTGATTACATATTATTTTCTTTAGCATTTGTATAAACTGAAATGTGCCGCATACAAAAAAAGAATAAAATTATTATTTATGCCACAACTATTTAGTCGACACATAGAAAATACTACATTTCTTAACTGGAAAACCAATGAGCTTTCTTGGCGGATAGAATGGATTTTCCCACAAGCTCAAAACGCAAAATGTTATATGGAAAGGTATAGATAGTTGTGAACATGGAAATCTGACACGTAATCAAGCAGATAATTCATTATACTTATTATAGAGTTTTAGATACTACAAGGCTATCAAGACTTGTGGAACAAGTTTTAGATCCTGTGTCATCTTGCAAAGGCGAAACCGATATTGAAACATTAAATGCAAAACTAACTTTATCTGATAAATTACAATTTTATAGAGCAGGTGGAATGTGCAATATCAGAATTCTTTTAAAAGCTGAGAGAGTAAAAAAAGCAAATTCTAAGTAAATAAATTTTCATTTAATTATATGATTAATAAAAACATCAAATTCTCTTGCCTTAATAATCGCTCTTTCAGATTCTACGATTTAGATGTTACACTTTCATTGCGAGAAAATTTTGAAAATAAGACTATAGTGGAATATCCAACATTTTATGTTATCACAAAAGAACATTCGAGCATGTTTGACATCATAGATAGTGGTAAGTTATTTAACAAATTATTTAACAAATATTACAAATATTTATTTTGTAATATCGCATAAGGATGCATACTAATACATAATAATGCATAAGGATGATATATAATTAATATAAAATCACTTTATGTTATTGTACAGATGAAGAAATTGAAGACGTAGAATCTGATGGTTGTGAAATACAGAAAAGGAAAAACTCTAATGTTTCTAATAATGAAAAAACTAAAAAAAAGAAATCGGTCAATTTCTTTTTTGATGACTTTTTGGAATCTGATGATGAGAAGGTAGATAAAAAATTACAAAAGAATCAATCTCCATGTACATTGGATATAGCTCCTTATGAAGATTTAATTAAAAAAAGTGAATAGTTCAGTTGGTTATAAATGGTTGGTTGTAATTGGTTATATGAATATATAAATCAATTTTTAATTTTATTGTAAATATATTATTTTATTTTATTATTTTTATTTATTATAATTGAAATATAAATGTAGCATTAATAATACGTATGATGAACTATAATACATTTCTTTTTATTGGTTCTTTTAATAATACATATACCCGCATACCGCCCAATAATTAACGCGCAATTAATAATAAATATACTTTCTTAATTTTCCATTAATTAAAAATTTCGCAGAGGATTTAAATATGATTTAAATGAATATATAGAAATGATAGTACCAATGACTTCTGATGCTTTTTTACACAGAGAATGAATATTTTTTCTCTCATTTGTCTTACATACTGGAATTTTTAAGTCGATAATTTAGAGAAGATAATTTAATATTATTCAAAATACATTAAAAAATCAAATATTTTTTAAGATAGATAAATTAAAAGTTTAGTTGACGAGATTAACGATGCGTATTTTTACGATTTTATTATGTGTAAATATTAATATATTATAAATCATTAATATGTTATAAATCCTTAGATAGCAATAACTATGATGATAATCGTATTGACGAAAGAATTAAATATTTTAATATTCACGTATAAGGAAAAATATGCATTGATAATTACATCAGCCAAGATTCTTGTCCATTTAATCTGAAAATTTACTACAAAATTTTTAATTAATAAAAATTAAGTATATCCACAAATAGTATAAATAAGTATATTATGCAGCATATGTGCTACAATGTATTTTAAAAATGACTGTTACCATTTTGTCTTTTTATAAGATCATACTAGAACCACTTAATAGAATATGACATAGTAAAAATTGTACATACATTTATTTATATATATATATATATATATATATATATATAAATAATATATATATGCATTTCTATATCATGTGACAAAAGAATTTATTAGTTCTTATGTCACAGCACTAAACATTTCTCAAACATTTTATTGCATGTAATTTGTATGTTATACTTTTATAAATATAATTTTTTACATAGACCAATTCAAATACACCAATAAAATCACATTTTTGCATTTTTGTATAGTATAACATGAATATTTTAACTTTTTTTCCTCCTTAAGATGATAAAGATGATATTTTTCAAAACTATAGATTTGAAATGAACATAACATATAGCCTATCCTTAGAGATGGAATACATTTAATTCATATTATCAAATCCTCTTTTCTTTGTATTATTCAACTAAAGAATAAAGAAATACAAGAGGAAGACCAAAAATGCGATAAGACCGGCAACAGCTTTCACGTACATCGATTTACTATTCAAATGTCTCGCATCTTTTTTATATTTTTGTGATAGCATAGATAGATTCTGTGTTTTTGTATCCAATTCTGTGAAGTACAATCGACGATATTAATGATAACGATGCATTGACATTCTTAATTCGTTTAATTTGGAATAATCTCAAAAGTAGAATTTTTTACCTGATAATACAGTACCCCTTTTCAAAACATCATCAATGTTTTGTACCATAATTCTTTGCACATCTTGCAATTGGCTGTTAAGCGTGTTCAAATTCCTACGAGATCTGCTGTCAGAAAAGATCTTTCTAGCTTTCTGGATATAAGTATCTGAAATAATGATAGAATGAAATAACGATAAAGTGAAATATTCGTGTAACTTATCTACTATCTATCATTATACATTATCCATAACATACCGAATTCGATGAAGGTATAAGGCCTGGTTACTGTATTTACACGTTTGCCATATTGAGTATGAAATTCTTGCGCAATATCCTCCAAGTAACTATATGCTATACGCGTACTATAATTTCTTTCGCATAATACCAAGTAACATACTTCATTTTCAATCAAGTAGCTGTAAATCAAAGCGTAAAGTCAAACATAAGCATATAGAAACATAAAGCATATCATATAGATCAGATCAACAATATGTATCGTCATACAATGACGACTTACTGGAAGAGATATGGTCCAGTTTCCAGAGTACACCTAGTGGGAGACTGCGGACCTAGCTTTCTAAACAGCATCTTTGCCTGATTCTGGTATTCCACAATATTTTTTCCGTCCTGTAAGAAGATAGGTGTATGCTATGCAGATAACTTGCTAAGATTTATCCAAAGGTTGCGAATTTCCAATCTGACTTTCCTGTGCGTTTGTAACGAAGAAATTTGAAAGATTTCATCTTTTTTTTTGGTCTTCGCGTGTGGAACGAGTCTTCTATCGTTTCTACGCATTGAACGCAATTGTGCAATTCTTTATGAGGTCTAATTGCGGAACAAAGTGCAAAAAGACTGCCTAACGGTGGGATGACATTTCATCATAACATATTTCCTAACCTGTTCGTTATCCTGCATGGTGGCCGCAAGTGGCAGGCCGTCTATCACCCTTGCAATTATCGTAAACAGGACCATATTGTCTGGATCTGATATTGGCCGGTATTTCGTTTATAAGCGGAAAATTCTCGTAGCGGACAGTCGTCGCGTCGTTCCGCTACTTCAATGTTCGCAGATCATTCGTGCGTAACTGATCGCCGATGTGGCCATTGCACGTCCACACTAGATGTACACGTCAGTCACTCCGGTAGACTCGCGGGGATACCACCATCGACCGCTGGTCGACGCTTCTTCGCAATAGCGATTGCTTATTATCCACCGAGCGTGCAACGAGCTGGAACAGAAAAAAGACGTGTCCCGTTTGTCTGTCGGCATATTGTCCATTACATCCCGGCTGTGGTAAAGGCAACGGAAAACGCATTCGAAAGGTGCGTACAGTCTACGATACGCATTGCTCATGGCGGGAAACCTTCCCGATCTGTGATGATCCGGCGGCGGTTTTTTGCGCGATTGGAACAGTCAAGGCAAAGAATCATCGGTCTGCCAAAGCTGTTGCATTATCCACCGTGCCAAATGATGCACAAATGTGTGTACGCAACGTATCGCGACACACCGCAATTTGCATCCCGTGTCTACGACATATCCGCGCAGCGTTTGAAGTGGCCCCGAATGCCACGCGGGCATGCGCCGCGAGCGGTACCTCGCGATTATTTCATGCGACTCGACTTTTAACTCTGACGTTTGCAGGGTTCGCGTCCGCGCGTTACGCATTTACGGTTCTGCTCGCGTGGAAAGTCAGCACAGGAGAAAAAATTCGTGACGCGTCGTCCCTGTCCGATTGATTGGCTGTCTCACTCACGCTCACGCTTGAAATGTCCGCATACTCGTGAGATCGTATCCGCGCGCGGCCATCGACAGCAACGACGACGACGACGACGACGACGACAAAGCGACAAAGACGAAGACGACGACGACGACGACGACGTTCGCTCCGCCGTTCCGTGTGAGAGAACCGAGTGGCTGGTGAAGAACAATAATGCGCATACCAGGCGCGTGGAGACGGCAGTGCGAACGACGATAGCTTAGGTACGTAAACGTATATGATTTTCGGCCTTGCCCCTACCGAGCTGTCGTCATCCGACTTTCACAGCTGGTAGATATCGTTCGGCTCTTGTGGCTGCATTTTTCTACAAGTTTCCCGAACCATACGACGAGAGCTCTTCTGCATTTACCGTTATATAATTATATTTAAATTGTGCTTTTGTTATCGCCAATGTCTTCCGTACATACGCGGGGGCAACCTTGTTATTATCAGACACTTTCGCCGAGATCTCTGGATTGAGCTCGTGTACGCGCGTGCCAGGAGAACGCACGATCGCCTTTCTATTCCTTACGCGCTCACTGTAATCGTACATACGTATATCTCGCGTAGGAGCAACGTGCGAAAGTTTCTTTAAGATTCGTAGCCGATGACCCATTTTATAATACGTATGCATTGGAAGACCGTCGATAGCATCGTGATGACGAGCATTTTCTGAAATCGTTAGAGCGCACAAATGAAATTCAGCTGACTAAACACTTAGTACTTAGTAATAGTTAGTACTGATGGAATAATTCTTTTCTCTACTGCGAGAAGCTAGGTTCCTGTTTGTCAACACGTGCATGGAATTTGCGATCGTGACAAGCAGATTTTTGGTGCAATTAATATATCAATTGTGTATCTATAGATGACATATAAATGTATAAATGACGTGCTATTGAATATAAAATTATATTTCATGCAATTACGTAAAAACATGTCATACTTTTGCGACTAATTTGTTTCTATATTATTTATTTCTCTTATTTTAATATTTTTCATTGGAGACATAATATTTTTGCATGTGTGTAATTTGTACCTTTTAATTTGCAGATCTAAAAGATTATTATAAATTAGACATCCTACAAGCAGTATGAGTGTGAGTACATATTTGATTACGTGATAGAAATACATAGAATTTTATATAATTATACAATCCAGATAAACTGATTATGATAATGCTTTTAGAATCCATATCGAGCTAGACCCACCAGACCTCGGGTGGATCATTCAGCTGTGTATGGAATGCATAATCAAAATATGTGGATGCCTATAAGGCCCCAATCAGATATTGCACCGACTGATACCACTCAGTCATCATCCATTATGAACCAATCAAAACACGCAAGCAATACCTGGAAAGATCCTTGGGACTGGAATTTAGATCAGCAATCAGATGCCCAACAACAACAGCAGCAGCAGCAACAGCAACAACAGCAGCAACAACAACAACAACAGTCGCAACAACAGCAGCAGCAACATTATTTATCTTCTTATCAGAATCAAGGGCTAATATCTGGTTCAATGCAAGAGCATTATTACAAAAATCTTAATGGTAACGTGTCCGATGTACTTAATCAGAACTCTGTGTCAGACAGAGATAATCCTAGATCCGAATCTGTTGGTCAAACTAGCCAGAGTTATACAGATTCCCTTCCTTCCCCCTTTATGAATTACAAGAGCCAGCAATATCCATTACCGCCTCATACTTCGAATAACACTAAATCTACTTATGAACATGTGCAATGGTCAAATGAGCATCAAAACATTGTATATCCAGGACAACAGGATAGACGGCTTATATTACAAAAAGCCCAACCTCTGACGCATTTGCCACCATCGGTATCACATAATAATTACAATTGGAATAAAGATGATACGGTGAATCTACAAGCATCACAAAATAATTGGCAGAATCACGATATTCTAACAGAACACTGGCAGGATCAAAATACTTCGAAGGACTTACAGCAACATGTTGACAATATGAGTAACAATCAATCTATGCAACCGCAGCAAATGTATAATGCGCCTGTTGATGCAGCCAACAAAGAACATTCCATGAATTGGACCACTAATGGACACCAAATCAATGAAAATAGTAATCGCTCTAGTATTGTATCGAATCAGTGGCATAATCAAAACCGTGAAAACGTGATGTCTCAGCATCAAACGGCACAAACAAATAATGTAGATAATACGTTTAATTCTTGGTCGCAATCGGACAATATTGTTCCCTCGCACAACTGGAAACACTCCAATATACAAAACGATACGAATCAATGGATGCAGCAAGTGGATAATAATTCTTGCAAGGAGAGCACCACAGGATCGCAGGATAATACGAATGCCAGATTCGCTGCGAACGAATGGCAAACAAATCAGCACGCCGCATCGTTCCATTATGTGGCATCTACACCTACAGCTGTGGTACTTACGAATGTAGAAAATACTGTACATACACCCAACAATAATGAACAGCAAGAAAATGAAAAACAAATGAATACTGTGTCATATCCAACTAATCATGTGAGATCAAACGATGTCAAATCACCGATTGGAGATATCAACAATTCAAACTCAATAATTGCTGACGAATTGAAAAATAATATTTCTAAGAATATTCTCATTGGCGAAAATGATGATCATGTTTTTACTCCTACGACAACAGAAGAGGATAAATTGTCCAACAGTTTTGGTCATCTTAATCTTGGAAAGAAATCGAATAAGCACATGGATTATCCAGGTGAATCTTTGGAGACACATTCAAATTCTATAGAGGGAAGAACTCAACATTCATCTAATTTCAATGTATCGGATATCCGGGGCAATCCTGTGCCTGATAACATACCTATGCTATCTGCAGATTGTGTGCCAAGCAGCATGGAGAACTCTCATTGTCTTGACAGTCAGCCAATTGCCAGTCAAGACCATCCAATATCAAATACATATCAGAGTGGTGCTATTAAAATGTCGGATGCTTCGCAGAGCAATTATGATCAATGGTACAAGCAAAGCGGCACTCCATTGGAAAATTCGTGGTATGTGAAGGATTCCACGCGCTCACCTGCTAAACAGTGGAGCACTGAGCAGAATGTTGAAAATTACGAGAACATTCAACAAACATCTGATTTCGTGAACGTCGAGGTAATAGCACCCGCGACATTACAGGAGCGTGATATTTATGGATCGCGCGATTCAATAAACAAGGAAACATTGGATAATGATCCCAAGTCCAGTGCGAATTCTAAGGAGATAAATGTCCGGGATTTTAGAGAAGAAGCGAACAACGTTGAAGTACCATCGATGCAACAACAGATACAACAACAGATACAACAGATACAACAACGACCTCATCCTCCTCTGCAAACGGAACAGATGCCGGACAACTATGAATTCGCATCGAATGATAGAAACACGTTCCTCGAAACCGGCGAATTGACGGATTCCCATCAGGAACATGAACTGACACCGCCCAGCCAGGATGATGAGAACGATGAAGTGCCTAACGATATTCCCTTCTTGCGCGAAGTGCCGGGACAATCGAGTACTGTGGATCCACGTAGAAATGATCCTACAGGTCAGGAAACACATTTGCAGACTGGACAACGTCTGACGGATCCCAGGAGAAATGATCCATCAGGTCAAGAACAAAGTATGCAAGTTAGAAATATACCCGACAGAGTGGAACGTCGTGATGTCCTTCCGGGACAAGAAAGAAACATTCCTCTATTACTACGAAGCGATTCAGATACATTGGAACGACGGAATGATCCTTCGGGCAGAGAACGCTCGCTCCCACCGCAACAATCGCGAAATGATCCATCTGGCGAGGAAAGATATCAACTGCAGTCTCAAATAATATTAGAGCCAAGTGAGATTCGTGAAGTACTCGGCAGAGGTAACGAGCCTGAGGAAACTGTACCACAAACCGATGCGGATCTTAGGCAGATACCTGGTGGTGCATCTTCCAACGATATTATACAGGATAGCAGAACGACCGGTGGGAGAGTAGTTACGGGTTCTCTTCCAGAGATTCCTCCGATGATGCAAGATCAGACAAGTAGTGATACGCGAAGTAAGCGTGAGGAAGCAGTGGGCGCGTCTTTGGAAAGTGATAGCCAGGGTATTTCCGGTTCATCAAATCATCGGGATTCTTATGAGGATGAGGATGACGAAGGATCTCGCAACAGTCGAGAGGAGAGCAGGGAGAGGCGCAGGGAGAGTAGTCCTGATCGTCGACGATATGAATACGATCGGAAGAACACGTACTATGATCGCGATCGTGAATACGACGATGATTATTATTACGATCGTCGGCGTATGGGCGATACCGATCGTCAATATAACACGCGTGATGATTTTGAGCGACGGGACATGTCGTATCGAGACGATGATCGCAAACATCATAGTCGCGATGACTTGGATCGACACGCTAGAGATGACTTAGACAGAAGAGTCAGAGGAAAGGAGGATTTGGACGAAAGAGATGGCAGAAGAAGACCGGATGATCGCAGGAGAGATGATCCACGTCGCCGAGATAGGGACGCGAGAGAGTACGATCCACGATATCCCAGGGATCCTAGAGAGTCCAGGGAGAGAGATTACATGGACCGTGAGAGAAGAAGAGATGATAGGCGGTCTCGAAGATATGATGATTATGACATTAGAGATCCGTATAGAAGAGACTATTATGATGATCCTTACGGTAGAAGGTATATAGATATTATTCGTATAAAATAAATAACCAAATTTAGCAGTATTTATCCAATATTAATATTAGTATTACGCTATTGAAAATGTATAATATTTATATATAATATTTATATAAATTTTATCATTATTATTTAATAGTATGTCGACTTATATATCTTCTTAGTTCCAGACCCTCAAGTAGATCTTCCTACAATGATAGGGATCGTGAATATTATATGCGTGCGAGAGATTCCTATTATGCATATAATGGTATGCATTATAATATAAAATAAGAAATAGTATATATTTTTCTGATGTGATTTTTTTTCTAAAATAAATATAAATATTTTATAATCGTGCAGGTGGATATAGTGGATACGACTACAATACTCATTACGGTAACAATTATTACGCATATCTTGAGAATCTACGTCGGACGAATCCTGCTGCCTATTCTGAATGGTATCACAAATATTATGCTAACCAGCATCAGCAACAGATTGCTAGAGGTGTCAGCAATTATCCGGAGGATAGAGCCAGTGTTCATTCTGGCCGTAATTCTTGCGATGACACGTACGTTCTCGAAGTCTTCTTTCAAACGAACGATTTGAGAAAAATTAGCGCTTTTGAAAGTATCCATCATTTCTCACCTCAACGCAAATCTTATACCATTCGTTATATGTCAGATATTTCCCAATACCAAGTGCATGTTTTTGCTCACCAAACAAGATACTGCATATTCCGCATTTCGGATATTTGGAATGGGCCGGCAATCTGCGAGAACGCAATTGCATGGCTTGTCGCAATTGTAATAGGTGAGGCCGAGAGTTCTCTCTCGGTTCAGAATTTTAAATTCATCGAAGAGCCTCAGTTTTTCTTTCCTAGTATTTTGTTTAAAATTTTATATGTAGTTAGCCAGATATATAGAATGCGTATTTAAATTTACTTCAAGATTTCAAAAGCTGTTATTGAACAGCATTCATTTTTATGATAATTGATTAACAGGATAATCGCTTATACAACTATAATATAGTAGTGATAATAATTACACATAGTAAAATATATAGAATTGAGTAGTTATAATTTCATTTATATTAAACTCATTAAACGCTTATAAACTTTAGATGGAATATGCTTATTTTATTATATATATATATATATATATATAATCATGCGACTCTTAAATAATTGTCACAGTTAATGTTGATTCATTATATTCTTACAATTTTTCGATGCTGCTACTAAAAACTTATGGAACATCGAATGAAAGATAAATACTGACAATGTATTTCAGGACTACAAGTGATAAACGAGCATTGCGGGATATGTCACTGTTGGAAGATTCAACAATTAATTCTACTCGATTAACACCGACTAAATTTTCAACTTCTCATGCATATGGTATAATTCATAATCATATTGCATTCTTATTATGCTGTCTAATATTCTTATCTCAATCTAAATACTTATGCACAGGCTGCTTTTCCATTGGATCTCTGATTCATGTTCATCCGAGTTATCCAGCTGACGGTGAAAGGGCTAAAGTGGACATTCTTCGCATAGATAACTTACTTTCTCATGATCCTATCACACGCGATTTACGATTATATCCAGGACCTCTAATCAAGTAAGTATATGTGCATACGCGCATATCTGTAAAGAATACAAAGATATAGTGTAGAAGTAATATAATATGACCATGATTTTTATTACAGTGGTGTAACACACAAAAAGACTATTATAGAATATTGCGAAAACAAGATTAAGAAGGCAATGATAAATGAAGAAATGATCGATCGTGCTTCGTATATCCTACTATACGAATTAATGATTATGCTGATTCAGCAAAACGGAGTACATATTTTTCTAGTTTTTTAAAGGAATTCAGAAGAAATTATTACCGTTCAAATGAATTAATTTTATTCTTAATCTGTTCAGAATGTCGTCGGCGTCGACATTGCCGCGCTCTTGTTGCGTAACAAGGAAGCTCATCCTTACGACGTGAATAAACTTAGGTCTCAAGATGCCGGACGCAGAGAATCGCAAATATCTCAACGATCTAGCGTGACGGGTGGTGACGGAAGTACCCAAGATATTTCCACGCTGTCCGATAAAACCGAAACCAAGCAACGAAAAACCACTGAGCAAATAACAGACGAATTTAGAGATACCTTACTCTACGGGCGAGTTCAAGAAGCATTAGGTATATAAGAAAATTTTCGCTTTTATTGCGAATCGTTACAGATATGGCTAATGAAATTCTGTTATCTGCTACAGAATATGCGATGAACGAAGGACTTTGGGGCCATGCACTTTTTTTGGCTAGTAAATTGGATAAACGCACACATGCCTCCGTTATGACCCGTTTTGCGAATAGTTTACCACCGCACGATCCATTACAAACTTTATACCAACTGCATTCTGGCCGTATACCTGCCATAGTTACAGTAAGAATTATATTTTCCTGATGAAATAATTTGGTTTTTTTTTCGATTATAATAACGTGTTTCCTTTTTCTATAGTGTGTTGCAGATCCACGTTGGGATGATTGGCGGCCTCACTTAGCTATGATTATCTCTAATACTTCGGCCAATCCAGAAGTTAATCGCCGATCAATAACTACGCTCGGTGACACCTTGTTCACGAGAGGAGACGTTCATGCGGCACATTTCTGTTACATTCTTGCGCAAATTGATTTCGGGACCTATGGAACTAATGGAGTTAAACTCGTGTTGATTGGAGCGAATCACAATAAGCCATATTCCGAATTCTTTACGATGGAAGCCGTGATGCTAACAGAGATTTACGAGTACGCTCGGAATCTCAGTGATGCAGGCTTTACATTGGTGGATCTTCAGACATTCAAGTTTGATCTAACTGTGAAAATGGTGGATTCTGGATTAATAGAGAAAGCTCTGTTATATATTGAACAAATCGCAACGAACATCACAAACGACCCCTCGAAATATAAAAAATCTTTCATCGAAGCGGTTTACGTGTTGGGTGATCGAATCAAATATTATGATCCGGTCTTTAAGGATGCCATCGAAGATACTACGACATTAATCTGGCTCGACAAATTAGCAGAGATAGTCGGGAAATATCAGGTAATTGATTGCTCGACGATGAAGATACGTGGCTGTACTTTAGCGCAGAAAATAAATACAATTTCGTTGCAGGACGAAGATATCGGAAATGAGTACGCTTCCTATGTTGATCCTCGTACAGAAAATCAAGAAATTCACGAGATGAAACAACAACAACAACAACAACAACAAACATTGTTGCCACCAACGTCGCAACAATGGGGCATTGCTCAACCTGAGTATGGTAATGGGCCTACGTCGATGATGGAAGTCAACACCGGCGAAATGCAGTCGGATTGGCAGCCACTGTCTTTGCCCACGAACATTCAGGATGCGTATGATCCGAATGCACAGTATATGAGAGGAGGCATAGAAGAGTCCGTTCAATATCAGCAGTCGCAGCAACAGGATTACTGGAACCAGCAATCATATTATCAGGGCAATTACGGTAGAAACGAACCTACGTCAGGTTTGAATAATCAAGCTGAGATCGACAATTCGCAACAGCAAAACAAGTGGAACTATGAGGTACGTTAAAGTGCAAGGATTTATTAATTCATTTTTTAATTCTAAAACATTTTAATTTGTTATTACATGTTTTTTTACTCATTTTCATGTTCATATAATTCATCTAGTCTTTTAGCTGATCTTTTATCTTAGCCAAATAGTCTTCATTTCATCACGTATGTAATTTGTTCATTAAGAAAAAATGATGTCTTAATCTAGCTTATAGTTTCATATATCATTTTACTTTGAAGTACCACAATTAACATATTTCACCTGTTTCTTCATGCTTGCTCATCGACAGGCGGGAAGGGAAGACAAAACACCCACTCCTGAAGTAAGTAATTATGACCTTATTTCGGATAATGATCTTGATCTCGAAGGCTCGCCGGATGCTATCGGTATTAATTCGTCGCAATCGGTCTTACGACATCGCAATGTATCGAAATCAAATGCATTTAACGATAATATGCCTAATGTGCCTATGTTCTTTGATCTGTCAGATAGTATTCTTGAGACTAAAGTTCAGAATTCTTGTAAGAGTTTCAAATATCCTAAATTGATTGCGAACTATTCAAAAATTCTACAAAACGGAAGGATTCACCCGAAAAATAAAAAATCGAGACCCGTGTGTTTAAAACCGCCATGTTCGCAAACACCGTTGTTCTTGAAATGTAAGATTAAGAAAAAAAGTCCGCTAGAGAATAAGAAAGACGCAATCACGAACCGGCCAGTTTGCAACTCGCTCGCGTCCTCGCAAACTACAGATTTGGATATTCAATTTAGCAAATTGAAACTCGAATCTTTCATATCGCAAGGTGTAACTACCGAAGCCAAAGTAAGCGATATTATTTCTAGCGGCGAAACACAAACTTTGAAACAATATTGTAATTTCGTGGAGAAAAAAGTTATGAGAGTAGCTCCACATATTCGTAGAAAAGATGTTATTTGCGATACGGTGGATGCATGGTCGTACGATAGCGGTGTCGGGCAGAATGTTTCAGAATTATCCAGATACAAGCCATTGATCTTTGGTGGCACGTATCCGATCGATGTACCGCTTAGATTTAGAAATGATAATCGTGTAGCTAAAAATAGTCCTGCCAAGAGAAATGTATCTCTGACTTATGATATTGATGTTCCTACAAAATGCGACTAAAAGATAATGTGTAATATGCATGTTGCGAAAATAATTATGTGAAATAATTATTTTGTAATATAATTTCATATTAATACATGTTTAGATTTTTCCTCTGCCTAAGTATTAAGAAAAATATTTCCTTTTTTTGAAGATGTAGCAATACATAAAGATTTAATACGAACTTGATAGAAATATGAATTTAAAGTAAAAAAAATTACAAAACAGATCTATATCATATACTTCATCATCCAATTCATATATATTGCGATAAAACTCGAATCTTAAAGCATAAAGCTATAAAAAATATTCAAATACAATGATCATGAAAGATCTTGACAAGGAGAATTCTTTCTTTATTGCATTAATTACAGGTATATCATTTTATGAAATTTCAATATTATTTTAAGCAACTATTGAATGTATATAATGTTGGAGTTAGCATAATAAAAATTTTGTCACACGATGCATTTTCTTGAACTTTTTAAAACTTCTTTTGGTTTTTAGTTTATGATAACATATGTAGATTGGTTCTTGCATATTTTTTACATTCAATGTATTATTGTCGTTATAAAATGGTGCTACGTCAAATAAATATGGTTTTTCATTTTTCAAGCAAAGTTTTTCATTTTTTACTGTAATGTATCTGTGAGTATCGCATATTCGCATAAATATTTTAAAATATTTTGAAGAGTGATCAAAGTTACTAAAAGGCATGTTATTAGGCATGCGAACTCGTATTATTACAGTAAATAGTGATAAACTTTGCTAGAATAAACGTGCGATAATCAATTGTATATTTTATTTCAGCCTGTGCAACCAACAATCTCTATGACACCATCATCGGGCAAGCAGTACGATCCATTGGAAGAATTGGATGCACTTGAGACACCAAGGTCGAATGCCAAATCAGCAACAGAAATGAAGAAAACCGAGAAAACTGAGAAGAAACCTGCTAACAGTGGTGGCTCTTGGTTCGGTGGATTGTTTAGCAAACTCGCACCAAAACCGAAAAATCAAATGATATTACCAGATGATAGCAACCCAACGGTAAGAATTTACTGCATTATATATATCCTGATCCAGCTTATTAAAGAGTTATGCGATAGTTCTATGTTTTATGTCGTTAAGGATTCACGCGGATACTTTTGGTAATAGAACACTACTTATGGTTACACAAGAATGATTGTAAGATGGAGAATGAGCAGGCCAGTATAATATGGCATTTATTGATAGCCACAATTCTTACCTATTGATGAACTAATCGCTACTAATATCCTTCTAATTCATTAGCTAGATCTTTTTTTTGCATATGAGTACAGATGATTGCAGGATCACTTGCGAAGTGATGTATCTATGATGTAATTATGTAACTTTGTTATCTATTATATTACAGATCGTGTGGGATCCAGTCGCTAAAAAGTGGATGAACAAGGACGAGGACGGTGATAGCAGTGCTGCAACGTTGGCGCCGCCACCAAAAACGTCCGATATGAGTTTTCGGGTACCGGCGATAGATCGTGCGGCACAACTGGGCGCACATAACGACGACATACCAGCGATAGAGACCCCAAAATCGGGTACTACTAGCAATATGTTCAAACTATCAAGGGGTAGAAGCATGCGTGCCAATTATGTCGACGTGATGAATCCCAATGGATCGAAAAACAATGCGACATTGTCCAATACTCCCATGACATCTCCGTTATCTTCTATGCCTGTGGCTACTTCGTCACCGCAATTGTTCGTGCCTGCACCAAGTGAGTCATCATCAAGTTCCCGAATTTGAATTTCCTTTGTTTCCAAATTTGCATTATAATCTGCATTAATCTTGCTCGAAACTTATTTTTCTCAACTTTGAAGCTAGAATAAATAAGATTTGATTCTAAGATTGGGATATGGACTTAAATGCGCCAAGGAACGATTGATCATATAATAATGTATTTTTTTTATCATGATAGTTAATGATCCAACAGCTCCCATGGACTTCCTGACTTCGACAGCGACACCGCCATCTGGAAATGTCGCGGAGAACACGCCACAAACAGTAAGTAACTTGCATTTTCATAATTTTACAAATACATCGAATGAATACACATTATCGCTACACATTACATATATTATATACATATTATATATATTATACGAGATTAACACTACTACAGTTTCACAAGACGTATCTCCTTACATTAAATTCATGTCATGCAGTATATCCTTCGTTATCTTCGTGTTGCGGCTGCAGTTTGCTGTTATGCAGTTTCTCTTTTTTCCAACGTGTTTCCGGAATACTATGATGTTAATATGATTGGATTTTTCTATACATTCTTTATACAATCATTTTTTATACATTGTAATGAACGTTTATGCACTTCATATTTATTTTTCTCAATTTTGCATATGATATATTTTCTACAATACATCATGGTCTTTCTGACTTAAATGTAGTTATATATCCTTTTATTCATAATTGTTGTATATGCAGTTACTTGCAAGTTACTGTCCCTTTAAATAAATTAGATAATTCATGAAATGGTCAATGTTATCAGTAACAAAGTACATCGTCGTTACATCTCACATGTTCATTTCGTACATATTTTAGTAACGGAATAATATTTATTTAGATCTCTATAGATCGCTACTATTCTTTCTCTTGTACACCTACATTTAATCTTACCTTTCTTTTATGTTTCTTTATGCAAGCAGTCAGGGAAGCAGAATGATGTATAGCCAAATAATAATTATTGCCGATAGTAAGAACATTTATTTTATTAATTTCACATCATTGTTTGATACGCACGCTTATTTATTCATTGTCGAAAATATAGATTTTTTTTTAATAAGAAACGCTTTTTGTTTAAAAGATACGTTAATCGTGCATAATTGCATAGTGTTACTAACTGTTAATCGTATAGCTAATAATATGAATATAATTCGCTTTGCATGCCAGCAACAATTTATGTTAACAGTTTTATTAGTACAATACAGAAATAATTAATAATAGAATAACAATAATATCCCTTGAGTTGCGATTGCATATAATTCGTCATTTGTAAATATCATATTAATCATCTACTTACACTGTCAATCAAGAGCAAAGAAATGTTCCTTTTTCTGGTTTCGATAAAATATTATCCTCATCGTACATGTTTAAACCGCGCAATATTAATTTTCACATCGCGTGTGTGTCTATGTGTGTTACAAAAGTGACTTTCGTATGCTTTCATTAAATAAATTTATCAGAACACTATCCTTTTGGTTATAGAAATTATACGCGCAAGTAAAAATACAATGTGTAATCACATAAATCAATATTACACTCGAAAGTACATGATAAGACTTGCTAATCAATATGTTTTGGAGAAAACTTGTTAGTGAGACAACATTGTGTTGTATATGACATATAGCTGTCTCGCTGGAGCTCGACCAGCTCGTTATCACGAGAGGTGCAGAGTTACACAATGAGGGATCCACGGCTCCTTCAGCGAAACAAGGTAATCGAGTATTAACTTTTTTTTTCTCTCTGCATTGCCGAGGTGACTTGTCAAATTATTATTGCGATCAGTCCTGTAGAGATGATTATGCTAATTATTTTTTTGGATTAATGAATCTATTTATGTCAGGCAAAATCACAGCTCGATGCTGCTTCTATTACTAAAATTAGCTTATGCTTATCAATCACTGTCGATCCATTGTCCTATCATGAGATCATTAATTACATAAATTGCATCATGGGAAAATGAATGGTGAAGGATACATATTGGGTTCGGGTTTAGATTCACGATTCTGTAGGATAAGGTCATTCTTTAGAGTCATTAATTTTTTTCACGATTGTTATTTGTATATTAATTAATATATATATATATATATAAACATTTCAATTTTTATATTGCATATACTTATGCCAAATTGCAAATTGCATACTTATAATGCAAAAGAGTTGACATAAGGATTAAAGAGAATTTATGTTCCCTCACTGCTTACATATTACAACTAATAAATAAATATTAATTTTTAAATAGGAATTTTGGAAGCGGAGATTAGAAGACTATTTATTATGTATTTATTATGTAATATTAATTTTTTACACTAATTTCGCATACTTTAAATTAAGAATGATTTCTAGGGACCAATGATGTTCAATCCGACTGACATGAAGGATCGTTCGGTGAAGAACATGCCTGTTAGCAGATATCCTCCGCGATAATTTTTCTGGCCGCTTATATAGATTATTTCTTATTCATATTAGATTTCTTTATCGTCTGGTAATCGCATTAGTGCGAATTTTCATTTCTGCATAGGGTCATGGACAACAATAGCATATTCTCTGATATACGAAGTACAGTTTTCTTTAACAGACCGTGTATGTATAGATAATATAAAAGTTTGGAAAACCTTAAAAAATAGCATAGAGATTTACAATGTTTTTTCTCCAATATTTTACATGCTTATATCATTCGAGTAAATTTTTGCGTTAAAATTTTGCGTTAGAATTTCTTTCATTGTTATATGAGATAGATATTGCACTAAAGAAAAGAAAAGATATTCATGATAAGATTTACGATAAGAGAAGGCAATTTTAGCGGCGTGATGATATAGATTTAATTATACCTAATCAAAATTGAATATGTTTCGCAGATTATGTAAGTTAGAAGCTTTCTTTTGCTTATTTTTTGATAGAAGCGAGATGTGTTTCTGATTTAGATTTAGATTTAGATTTTCCGTGGAATGTTTTGTGCACGCGATGCAACGAATTTATTTCGAAAGTTACGTTTTGCTGTTCAGAGACGCGCGTTCGAATGATTACTTATGCATTTTGCGTAACTGCGTTGTATGAGCTGATCGTCGTTATAGAAATGCGCGAATGCATTCCCGTTATCATATTCGCTTAGCTTGTAAGTATTGTTATCGGATTTGATGTCATGCAAAAATTCAAATTCTGCCAGTCGCTCGAGTTCTATAAGAGTGACACATGTATGAAGTTTTTACTTGCAACATACAATTCATCAGAGTTACGATCTAATCTTTCGAAGAGCGTCTCCTGTTATGTATGTTAATGGAGAGCGAGGATCGTAGGGCTGATTGTAGCCCGGCTGCCGCAGAATTTGTTACATTTGTGGCTTCGGTATGCGTTGCAAATCCCAAGTCTGATTTTATATGTTGGAAAAACAGAGCGTCGCAGATACGCAAAGTGTGTTAGGAATATGAGAGTTTTATCGATCGTAAGAATCGCATTAACGAGAAAATTGTATAATAGATATACCGTTATTAGATGTCGAGCTATATATATATCGCGATATCAATACACCAATAATACGCAACTGCCATCAACATGGATAAGTGCAAATAATGACGATGAACGTTTGTATCGCGTTTCCACTGGTTCAATCGTATTAGATTTATAAGATTCATCCGTTGGTGTCTATAGAGTTTGACAGTTTTAGAAAGGTTGTGAGAGATGATTTAGGAGACGCGTGAAAAAAACATCCTAACAAAGAATAGACAGGGTTGTTCAGTGCTTTCTCGTATATATATATATATATATATATATATATATATATATATATATATATATATATATATATATATATATCGAGTATAGCTTCATCGAGAAACAAGTATTCACGAGCACCTGCTTCTCGATAAAGTACTTCATGAATAAGTGTTCCACTTTTTACTTGGCTCAAGTTATTATCATCGTACGCTTCGTCTTATCGTAACGGGTACCGGCGAATATGATTCTAGAAAAAGTTTCATCGAAAATATTAAGAGATCTGGCTCATTTCAATCTCGCGCGTTAGCAAATTTTCTGCGATTATCAAGTAAGATTGGAATGTTCGATAGAAACTCAGAATATAGCAGATAATCTCTAGCATATAGATATAATCCGTTATATGCCATTGACCACAACCAGAACAGACTGGTTTAGGTAGATTTTTGTAAAGTATGACTATACATTTTACATTTATGACATACGAATTAAATGTACCCTATTAGGTGCATATTATATACATATATATATATATATATATATATATATATATATATATATATATTACTATATGTTATAACGTAAATATATTGCGAAAAAGAGATGTAAGTTATATATATGTATGTGTATACGTGAAGTTTAAGAATTGTACATATTCTAAATGTAGCTTTCGTAAACTTGTCCTATCGTCATGTTGGAATTATTTATACAGAATTCGCTTGTTTTTAATATTCAACAGAGAGGAAATCCGTAACGAACGCATCGCCGCGAAACGTAAGAAACAATCAGATCGCTCTGTTTGTGGTGAATGGCAGTTTAGTAACGACCAATATCGTCTAGCATACAATTGACCGATAACGAACCCTTATCGACTACGTAATCATCATCGTGATGGCGAGATCGTGGTGCCAATACGTTACGTAGGCATTGCCTTTGATTCCTGCACGTGATCGATCGAGAATTCGGACGGAAGCACATATATGTGAAATAATGTAATTAGCGAGCATCAACTTTTACCTACTTTTTCTCACTTTTTCTCATGTTCGTTAATTCGTGATAACTTCCCGTAGCGACGTATCAGCATTACGTAGTAATGAACAACGTGATTATACGATTAGCGCGCAACTGGTCCGCCCGAGAGCTCGAGCAGTGATATGTACACGAGCGAGGATGATAGACGAAGAACGAGGAACTTTTAAGATTAATGTTAAAGTTGAACAGAAGTATTATAATCGAGCTGTAATGTATATGTATAGACCGATTTATAAGCGAGGCGATTCGTCTTTGATGTAACATATTATGTACGTTCATGCACTTTCCAATTCAGAGTTGATGTACGTTTATGGGAAATACGGATTATATTAATAACGATACTGTATACTGTATATTATTAATATTACGATCACTCACATATTATTATTAATATTACAATAAAGAATAATACAGATCAACCTTATGCAATCTCGCCAATCCCCTCGACTACTCGTACGTCGATCTGTACATATAGGAAGGGATACAAGATACATGAAGAAGGAAGGAGGCTTGAAGAAGAGAATGACAGAATGACGCATTATTTTCGATCGTTTTATTAAGTTTATCATAATGCTTTGAATCGATACAATGATTTCTGTGGTATACTGTCGTCTTTCGGGCCACAACGTCGACGATCGTCTCTCAACGCGCAACGGACGTTATACTCTGAGATCATCGTACGCGTATATACGAAATCGGCGATGAGACGACGCGCGTCTCCGGCGTGTAAGGAGAGAGAGGCGCGTATGCGCGCTCGGGAACACGAAGAAATCAATCCAAAAATATCATCGTCTCTGCGGCGCACGATCATCGGGCGAATTGGTCGAGTCGGGCGGGACCGCGGGTGAAAAATGGATGAGGAGAGGGGAGGGGAAAGAGGGTAGCTTTTTAAGCGACGACAGTTAACGCCGTGACACCGATGACACTCCGAGAGCGAGAAAACGTAAATGCGGTCTTAACAATCAGGCGGTTTTATCAGCGTTGCACGTCGAGCGTACGGCTCGGCGTTTGTTATTTTCATATCCTATTCCCTTTCCATTTTCCATCGCACGAACGGAAGTCGAAGGAGACCGGAGAGAGGGTTGATGGGAGGAAGAATGGGGAGGAGTCGGGGAGATATCGGGGCACAGAGGACTGTGGAGCGCGAAGGATATAAATATATAATAATATCTTATATCGCGTATCCGTAAATACGTTAAACGTTATTTCTCTCTCTCTCTCTCTCTCTCTCTCCATTCTCTCACATTCTCTCTCTCTCTCTCTCTCTCTCTCTCTCATTCATTCGCTTGCTCTTTCATGCGCTCTCTATCTCGCTCTCTCGCGCTCGTTCGCACGTCGCGTCGGTATTATCGATCTGTATTTCTTCCTCTTCTTCGTCTTTTTGCTTTTTTTACTTATTTTCATTTCTTTTCTTTCCTCATTTTGTTCTCATCTCATTTATTAAATGTTAGGTAGATCCTATAAGGGACGCCCGGATGCGTGCTCACAGCGGACCTCGGGCGCGCTTTTCTCGTATACTAGCTGTGCCGGAACGCACTTGTACTGGTCGCACGATCGGCGAATGATTCGGCTAAAGATAGCATGACCGTCAAGACCGCGCGTCATCGTAAACGATCATCGTGAGATTATCCGTTCAGCTTGCGGCTGAAATCGCAGCGCAACCAGCCGCGGCTAGCCGCAATGATTAGCGCGATCGCGATCACGATCCGATAGTCGCAACTGATCTTGGTAGATTGTAGTGTAGATCAGCTGGACCACGATCGCGTTGTCTTACACCGATGCTGCAGACGATTGCGCGCAGCGCGATTGAGATGGATGGATTTCTTCTTTCTCGAAATTGCTACGACAGCGGGAACAAATTGCGTGTACGATGCCGTCCGGGATTACATCGAGCCAATGAAACGGGTCGTACGATCGCGTGATTCGATGACCGGCTGATGACCGCAGTGCGATTCTGTGCTTCGAGACATCTCGCGCCGTGACGACACCGCATCGCGCGTCAAAATCTCTGATGAGCAAGGCGAGAGAAGATACGCGATGGATGCTCGAGTGCGCGCAATGAAAGTTGCATACGGCGGCCGATCTTTAGCCGAGCGATTCGCTCGCGACATATTATTTAACAACAGAGTTTAATCACCTAATCGTTCGGAGGATACGCGTAACTCTCATCTTCTTCGCCTCGAAGGCTGCAATTTATACAGTGACTGGGATATCCGTTCTCTGCCTCGATTTTTTCTCTCGCCTACGTGCTATTAAATCAGCCGTTTGCGGTTCGTTACGAATAATAATTAAATCTGATAAACGACGAGCGAAGAAAGAAAGAAAAAAGATCACCGTGCCTGCGAATCGAGATATGAAACATCCTCGAGAACAAGAAGCAAAGTACCGTCCGTCGAGTCGACGTAACAAAACTTTAATAGATCCATAAACGATCGATACTTGTCGTCGTCGAAATGATACAGTTACGGTGCGATTATCACAATGCGAGAACCGCTATTAATATTAATAATAATAATAATAATAATAATAATAATGATGATAATGATGATGATGATGATGATGATGATGATGATGATAATGATGATAAGAATGATAAGAGTAGTGAGGATGAGATAATATCAATGATCGTAATAATAAATGGCAATAAAACTAATCAATAATAAACTAATAATAATAAGTAATAATAATAATAATAATTTTAATTAATAATAATTTTTAAGTAATAATAATAATTTTCGCCTTACTAATTACCATCGTCATTACAATGATGCGCTTAGCCATTATGCTTGCCTATATACTATCCTCTTTTATATATATACTTCTATATATATAGCTACAATATATAATATTTTCGTGTTGAAAAATCGTATACATTAGTGTTGTGTCGCAGGACCATTGCTTCTATCTCTCTATCTCTCTTTCTTTCTTTCACGTTCACATTCTCGCATCTTTTCTTCTTTCTCAACGCGTCTGCTATATATCTTTTTCCTTCTTGATGATTCGCTGAGAGGGGTAAGGGAGGAAAACATTGTTGTCGATGGCTGGAAGCATTCGTGTCGAGTAGAGTATTCGAGTCGAAGTCGGAACGGCTGATGCGGTTGGGAAAGATCGCATCGGAGAGCATCGCTCCGGAGCGAACGGTCCCTCCCTCTCGTTCTCGATCTTTTTCTCGCAAGCTATTTATGGTCTTTAAAGGCATGCCGTGCTCGCTGGTTGAAATCCGCGAATTCGATGCCACGAGCAAGATTCGTTTCGCGACGTGCATTCGGAGAATCCCCCGAAGTCAACGATGGAGAAGCTGGCTGGTTCTCTCTCGGAACGACCGGCTTCTTGAATGCACGCGATTGATGACGTTCAATCATACGGTATTATCTATCGTGTGGCACGATCTATTCGCAAGGGGGGAAAATCAAAGAGGGACAATCGCGCGGCGCGCGAGACATCCCTTCGGTCTCCCTTCGGTTTAATTCGGAGATTACATCCGCGAGATCCGCGGATCCGCGCGGGCGATGATCTCGGCGTCCGAAAGGCGCTTGGATGGATAAACTCCGCCCGACCGGCGAAAACACGAGTGCCTCCAGACACGAGCGCGTTACGTAAACCTTAATAGCTTAATATCGATTTTTAGTTTCGTATTACTCGCCGTTCAAAGGCGAGCCTCGGATCACAGATAGTGAGGTGATCGGATTGCGCGAGCGTTAATCGCGATAATAATGCGGTCTCTATCGTATCATTTCCCGGTTTCCTTTCTCTCTCGTTTTGCTCGCTCTCTCTCTCTCTCTCTCTCTCTCTCTCTCTCTCTCTCTCTCTCTCTCTCTTTCTCTCACGCATGCACTCGCACTTTCGCTCTTTCTCTCTCGTTCTCTTAAAGTTTGTCAGTATGAGTTCTTCCTGCGTTTCCCCTAAGGATTTCAAGGCGACAGCTCCTGAAAGCAAACAGCATCCGGCCGTGTACGCGCGCGAATATTCACAGTGGCATGAAAACGTTGCCCGAGAAGATTCGCAAGAGGCATACTATCATCGTCATCGCGCTCGAGACACTCGCAGCTTCCTCCCGATCGCGTATCGGCGTGCACCGCGTGGATGTACACCGTCCGTCATGAACACGGTTCAACACGGTGTGCCAGTGCCTCGACTTATCCCCGACTTTATCTAGAAGACTTTGTCTTCGAGACTTCTTTGTCTACCCTCCGGCGACTGCGTACGATGCGCATGCGCGCGCGCGCATGCACCACATGTCCGGTCGGAGGAATCATCTTTCTCTTCCGAACGCAATCCTCATGTCCTCTGCTCGGTTCGTTTTAACAAGAGATCTCTTGCTCGCCACGTGGAGCGGCGTGTGCGAGTTATACAGATATATGAAAGTACAGAATATATATATATATTTTTTTTTATACACATGTATACGTATACACAATACATATGTACCTACGTACGTACGACCAACTAAGGGTAGACAGGCGCAATCGTATCTGTGTTTTGTGTATCGAATCCGATTTATCGGCCGCACTCGACGTCAGCGAAATTGGTCGATCGATTTTCCATTGTGAACTCGTGCCGATCTCGGATTCGACGATCTCTCTTCTGTACACGTATCAGTCTGCGTGTCTACATGTGTGTGCGTGTGTGCGTACACGTACGTGTGCGTGCGTAATGTTTCGGGATGACGAAATCAACAGAGACAGAGAAACGAGTATCGAAGGAAACATGTCTTTAATGAAACATCGTGCTCGGCGTAGCATAATTACAAGGAAGAAAGGAGAGGGGACCCGGGGAGGTTGGGGGTGGGGGTGAGGAGAAGACGAGGCGAGCGAAGAAGAGACGGAGAGCGAGGCCTCGCTGTTCTCGCGCGGGTTTCCCGCTCGTGGATACAATCATGCACAATCAATTCTCTAACGCAATCCCGCGTCCTCGAGCAGCGTTTCACATTGACCCGCGAACGGGCTCGATCAAAAAGGACAGATGCAATAGGTTCGAACTCCACCGCACGCTTCACCAAGAGAGACAGATTTCGATTGCTGTATACGTGCACAAGGTTCCGTTATCATGTGCACACGCAAATATGAAACGGTCGACAGTGGGATCTTAATCAGATCCCAGGTCACATTTACACGATTTACACAATTTAATCGTTACATACAGATTTATCTTTGCGGATGATGCGGAGCATTTTCCTCACGCGTTCTCCGGGGAGAGTTTGAACCTTCTGGTGCGCATAACATAACGGACCATCGCATCGTGGGACTTAGAAGCTTAAACTTAAAGATAGAAAATCCGATACTTCAAACGTGATAAATGAACGTAGGAGACATTCGCTAGCATTACATAAGAAGGACCAATCATGACGGGAACGTGTCAACAAGGCAGTAACATAAGATCGCACAAAGAGGAGGAACCGTGAGTGTGTGTGTGTGATTCGAAAGTTGGCCGAGTTTGGCAAAAGCAACCTCCCGCATGATGCTATCGCGTGATATCTCCGAGACGAGAAGGAGGTTTTCCACGTTTCCACCTTCGGTTATCCCGAGTCTTAATGATGAACGATAATCGCCACGTGACGACCCGACTGACCACGTCTCGGCCAGCTTTTGTGAATCTTGGACATGTAGTGTCGCGTGTCGGTCTGCAGTAGATAAGTGCAAGTGATCGGATCCAAGTGAGTGTACGCTCTCTCCCTAGCTAGACGCGTGTACGTCGACCTATTGTCTTCGGAGAAACGAACTTCCGTCGTGAGGAGAGCACACTGACCTACCACCCTTGTCGCTCGCGTGCCTTTCCGTTCCGCTCTGCGCAACTTTCCGCTAAGATCGTTCGGTAATAAGGCAAATGTCGCGGATATCAAAGATACGCAAAAAGGATGCGACTGAAAGAACATTTGATTCCTCCGTGGATCGCTCCAAGTATCCTGAATGGTTTACGTATACATTTGTTGAATAACGAATAACGGAGCCAGGCGACTCCGCTTGTGCGAGTGCGCGACTCTCGGGAGAGTCCGAGACTTTGCGATCATCCAGTCGGATGATCCTCCTCTAACGATCATCCTCTCGTGCGTATCCTTCTATCTATGATACAACCAAGCGAGAAGAAGAGTCGCTCGAAGATTGAAAGCGATAACGCTACTCATTAGGGACACTAAACGATCGGCTATGCGCATCGTATCTGTGTTTCTTCGTTTCTGTACGTGTCTCTGTACGCGAAGCCAATGTCGATTGTAGGTATGTGTGTGTGTGTGTGTGTGTGTGTGTGTGTGTGTTCGAGACAGTTCTTGTTTCTCGCTCGCTCATCTCGCAGCATGCATCGTTCACAGATTTTTCTTTTCCTCTCTTGCCTAGCGTTGCGTCATGCGCAATCCCCTGCCTCGAAAGAAACGGAAGAGAAACGAACGGGTCTTAGACGCGTGGCCGCTTTTCGTTTTCCCGGTCGGAATCAGAGTCCGCTGAATCGTGGAGGGGCGGAAATTCGGGCACCGCCTCGCGCTGTTGCATCCATCCCGCCGCGCCTGGCCCCCCAGCCAATGCCTTGCCCTGCGTCATGTTTTTCGATTGTTTGTTTTTTGTTTTGCAATTGATTTTTAGCCCTCTGTCTTAATCCCCTGCAGGATGGCGATAAAATAGCGTGTCATTGGTCACTAAGCCTCGCCTCGACCCGGTGAAAGAAAACTTTCTCTATTGTCACGTTTCAGAGAGAACATTGAGTCTACCCGCGAGTCGCGGGTATGCCAAACCTTCTCAAAGCTCGGCGCGTTGCATCGGCTGCTGTTGGGTAACGAGAGACCGCGATTCTCTGCGAACGACCTCGTTTGGAAACCGGAAGTGCCCCGGGCGGCTCGACTCGGCCCGGGATTCTCGAACATGTTGATTCATTTCATCAAGTCGCGACTTGGAATTCGACTTGTCCTTCATCATCTCTCGTTACCCCTGTTGGAAAGGATTCGCGCGCTCATCTCGATACCGTGTCCATGAAGCTCGTGTCATCCGCGTATCGTTTCGCTGCCTGAGAAGCGAATCGCGCGAAAGGAAGCATCGAGTCTGCGGAATCCTCTCGAGACGCGCCAATGCCACGCGTACCGGCGTCTATTCTACTGTTCTACGCGGAACTCTGAACTCTGCAAGACGAACTACAATGATGAAATTTTGGCCATTCTCACGCACGCATACGCAGGCACTTCCTCCAGCACTTTATCATAGATGTCTTTCAATCCTGATCCAAGTATTCTCAATCAATCGCATACGCACACACATACGTACGTACAAACATCCCATCTCTCTCTCTCTCTCTCTCTCTCTCTCTCTCTCTCTCTCTCTCTCTAGCTCTCATTCTCTCGAAACAAACAGATAAGTACGCACACATGTACTACCTTTTAAAACCAGTATACGCGAGGGCCTCAGGAGCGGCGCATTATCGCGTAATCTAAACGACTCTTTTGAATTCATCAAACTAATTCCAACAAGACCGCGACTACGACCGTTTCCCTCGACGAAAGATCTTTCGTGAGTTGCGGCAGCATGGCTAATCATCCAGAAGAACATCGATAAAACTTTTACGTTCCGGAGGCTCTCGCGTGCCTTGAAATTCTACATGCAGACATGCATGTCATGGAAAAGTATCTGCCCTAGTAATCTTTTCAGCTGTACACTTCAACGCTGCCTTGTTTCCTATCGGGCTATGTATACATCGTACGTATGGAATCTGTGTGTGTGTGTGTGTAAAGAGCTGCCTTTGAATAAGTTCTTCTTTTTAAGTATCGTAAAGCCGTGTAAAAGGAACGACGTAAAGTCGCGCACAATGCACAGAATCAGGTGCGTGTATCGAAGATTTATGTACAAAACGGCGGAAACTCGTGTAACCCCATCAGTGTCGTCTTCCATCGTTGCCTCTCAGACGTCGAAAAAAAAAAAAAGAAAAAATTAAAAAAGAGAAACAGCAGAACATGTCCTCCCCCCGCGTGCGAATAATTACGAGCAGTCCGTTTCGAGAGTTCCGCTTCACCGGAAGCGGTCGATTATCGAAGAGGAGCGATCCTCAGTTCGCGCCACCTCGGCATCGTTCGAGATCGATTGTGCGATCGATCGTTAATCGAATTAAACTTATCGCTTGCTGCCACCAATCCTTACTACCTACGTGTAACAAACTACCTACCTATAACGTTAATGTCTAGGTATACAATCTAAAAGAGAAAAAGAAAAAGAAAAAAAAAAGGAAAAGAAAAGAAAAGAAAGTCCCAATATCAAAATCTTATTGCACACTTGGCGAGATTTAATCCTAATGAGGGAAGAGCTCGAAGGCGATGACGTCTTTCTTTACGAAGGGAGCGACGACCGCACACGGGCACGGAGGTCATCCGTTCTCCCAGATTATACACGTGATCGATCAGCATCTATGCGAGATATCGGCACAGAATCGAACGAAGAAATCAGAATGCATGCGTGCGTCCTTGGCGGCGCGAGGCGCACGCGAGCCTCCGCATCCACGTTCTATCGTCGCTGCGATTCTCGCAGTTCTTCCAGCGTCGATCCGGTTCTTCAGGGTGTGGATCATCCACGAGCGATCATCTAGCGGGAAGAGGGATCGTTCTTGAATACGCGAGAGGATCTCGTGTCGATCCTTCTGCCGTCGGATTATCGGGCGTTCGACTTTCTCCTTGCCTCGCTTGCCGGGTCGCGGAAATTCCCGTCGACATCCGGCGAGGCTGGCGGTATCCGCAAACTCCGTTCTTCCGCAACGTCAGACTATCATTCGGATCGAACGTTCCACCGGCGCGTAGACCTCCGCACTTTGCAACCTCCGACATCTTACATCGTGTCCGCGTTTCTAACGTAACGCGACGCGCTTCTTCTTTCCCTCCCTTGCAGCGCGCTCGGTTCGAAAATAAATTCTACCCCCCTCCCCCCTCCTCCGCGGGGGAGTGGGAGGTCCGTGCGTGCCCCATCGGCAAGGCGCCTCCGTGAAAACGGGCCAGCAGCCGAAATTCCGAAACGTTCCCGTCGACATGCAGGCACGCGTGGTGTCTGTGCTGTCGTACGTATATATTGCACTATCGATGAGTCGAGGGACGAGAGGATCGAATCGGCATCTCGCGAAGAATCCTAACAATGTCCGTCCGAGCACTCCTCCCTCGTTCCTAGGGATTTCTCGCGCGAAATCCACGTCTCCTTCGCCCCTTTCTCCATTCGAGAACAATCCTAGGGAACGAGACCTGCGCTTGTTGCAACGGAGGACGGTGTCGCGGCGGCTGGGCTTTCGCGTCAGCTTCTAATTCCGGGTCATCTCTCTCCTTTTCTATCTCTCTCTATCTATCTCTTTCTCGCTCTTTTCCCCTCTATCTCTAAGTTCTCTCATATTCTCTCTTATCTCGTGTCAAGTTGCGGCGAGTTTCGCTAGGTACAAGTGCGAGTGTTTTTAGGCCGGTCTGACGCATCACTGGAAACACAATAAAAAGCACGAGAGGCCGAGATCAGTGTTACACGCATCGGAGTCCTGATTTCCACGTTCTTTGTCGTCCTGGTTGTGTGTCCCGCACTCTCTCTCTCTCTCTCTCTCTCTCTCTCTCTCTCTCTCTCTCTCTCTCTCTCTCTCTCTCTCCCCCTCATTTCCGTTCATTCCTCTCTATCTCTCTGTCATCTTTCACGATTCACACTTCTTTCTCTCTCTCTCTCTCTCTCTCTCTCTCTCTCTCTCTCTCTCTCTCTCTCTCTCTCTCTCTCTCTCTTTCTCTCAGCTTCGACTGCGTGATATCTGCGTGACTGTCTGATCCGGTGTCTCGCTCTCACTCTCTGTCGCCTTCTAAGAATTTCGTTTCATCTGCATCAAGAAAAAACGATCATTGAGTCGACCTCGAGTCCAATTGGTGTTCCTGATCTTTGGTCTCTCTTTTTTTTTTTTTTTTTTTTTTTAAACATCTCGCACCAGAATTTAAGTCTTAAGAATTTGCCCGATCGCGATCTTCCACTTGCAACGTGTCAAGCCCGATTTGCCGGTTAGCGAAAGAGATCCTTTCTGCACTTGCGTAACGTAAATTTCTCTTTTTACGACCGACCGACCGGAGGATGCGCGCGTCGCTCGGGATCGTTCGCGGTTTCGCGGCCCCCGAGACAGATCGTTAAGGTGATGGAGAGTAGAAGAGACGGCGCAGCAGACGACCGATGACAGTAACGTAGGTGGATAGCGAGCATACTCGCGTGCGAGAACTGTGCTTGCGCGACAATGCGCCGTCTTTCTTCTCGTCTTCCCGCGATAATCCCAGCGATACGCGTATACGATAAGCGCGCGCGCGCGTGGACACCACAGCGGAGACAGCAACAAACCCGAAAACGATTGGATTAAGGAGAGAAAAGCTCTCGCTGACGAGCTCTCTTCGCATGTCACGTCGCAAGCTTCGCGCTGCCGGGTCTTCGTTGCAACAAACACAGTTCCACAATTCATTGATTGTTATTAGATTAGTTTATTAGAGACTCGAGGCACCAACCAGCAGCTGATTAGAGACGAGATTAAAAGAAAGGGCAGAAGAAGGCCGAAGACAAAACGAGGCGGTGTGACAAGTAGTAACATGATGGGTACAAGTGGATTATTGTTCAACCGGTGCAAGATGTTAAGAGTCAGTTGGCCGGCCAGTGTGAGAGAGGCTCTTTGTGCTAGTATGTAAGAGTGTATACAAGCGATTGCTCATTTGTTATTACGTTATGCGATTACGAAAAACATTAGTGCCAGCTGCAGCGTCAAGGAGAAAGGAGGAGCTTGTAGTCTTTGCAAGTCCTTGCCATCAGAGCCGATCGCACGTGCGCGACGCAACGTTGAGACTGAAAAAATCGGTGATGTAACGACGAATCGATATCGAGTTCGATATAATTACAAGCATAAACTAGAATTCGTTATCGATGTGTGAATCTGTCTGCTTGCTAACTTAAGTAAAGTAGAGTGCAAATTTAGGTACGCCAGAGCAGAAAACTTTCGAATATGCGAACCCTCGCATCAGCAACTATGCTGAGTAATAGATGATAAATTCGTCCAACGTCGCTCTTTCTTTCCATCGAAGCAATATCTAAAATTCAAGCTTGTCGCGTTAAGAAACTATATCACTACCGTGAGGAATGTTTGCTGAGAGATCGGCTGGGAAGAAAATTTGTCGAGCTATGAGTTCGCTACGTGCCGTGTTTCGTTTCGGATCGGATTGAAGAAGCGCTGATCAAACGATAAGACTGATCGAACTAACGCCAGCAAGAGAATACTGGAAGGGGGGCGGGCGCCGTTTCGGATCGATAAAGAAGTAGAGAACCATACGGAGACCGGAAGTGACTGCAGAACAGCGCAGCCACGAGCATGCATTTTAGTCGCTTCATTTCAATTCTTGCGCGAAGCGGACTCTTCGAGCTAGCAGGATAAGCCGGACGGTCTCTGCAACATTAATTTTGTCCCGGAGCGTCCTTAAAACCGTCTCGATTCCGATCTGGAACATTTCCTGAAACGAACTGGAAAGATCCGCCGAAAGGGAACTAGAGTCATTGGCATCGTCATTGTTGCGCACATTTGTTGCAACGGACCGTCAACATTAGAGACATTCCTGTTGAGAGCTGCTGAGTACAATTCTCATATCGGGAGCGTGACGCGGATCGAATGAGTTTCTTGACAGATAACTCATCGAGTATACAGCGGATGTCCCTTTCTTTCGGCAATAGGATTGTAATCGGCGAAACGTTGACAAGTGATCAATGTATCGACATGTCAGATATTGGATCTATCGACCAGGAATTCCTGCAGGAATCTCCCACCAGAGAGACTTGCCCAATATTCCCGCTCTCGCTGCGTGTTTACCCGCAAATTTAATTTAACGTCACTCCTCGCCACGTGACATCGTCGAAATTGCACGTCAGCGAGATTTACTTTGCAGAACACTTGAAGAACGTAGACGATACACGCGCGTTATCCGCACGCACGAGCGAGCGAGCGGAGCTCGACGATTAGCACGCGCGTAAATCAATCCGCCAATCCGCCAATTCGCCAAGTGAAGATTCCGTCTCGGATGGGCTAACTAGAAGAAATCTGCGGTGATAATTCCGCGTGCCAATTTAAACTGCACGACGGAGTCGAACGCGGCGCAGCGAATTATGAAAGCAAATCAGGACTATGAATAACTGTCGCCGAGGAATTTACCAAGTTGAAGAACGGTCTAATGAAGAAGGAGAAGGAAGAGAAGAAGAGGAATGAATGAACGTTGCAGTAAGTGTCCGAGCGATGTCCTAGGGGCAGCAAGTTAGACCAGGCTCATCGAAGATTGATGCAGCAAGGAGTATTATTAGCTACGACACCCTACGGAGAGGTGCCGCAAATTGTCCATCGCGAGTTTTCTCTCGTTCGAGTTCGCTTGGTTGCGTTGCACCGCGGGAATGCTAGCGACTCGTTAGGAGCGGTGGCGCGCAGCATCCACTAGCTCCATTAATATGTGAGAGAGCCAGCCCTGCCTAAAAAGTGACTTAGCAACTCCAATGCATACTAAGCAAACCTGGCGCTATTGGCTGCTAGCTGTGCTCGATGAACTGCTGTTTTGTGTGTATGTGTATTTATGTGTGTGTGTGTGTGTGTAATTCGTATATGTCCGTGCAGTCCCTAGCACCTCTACCCGAATCCAACACACCCTTCGCACCCGTGATCGTCAGCGCCCTCGAGCCCATCTTTACGGGCCAGCCTAGTACAGCGTAACCAGCCTAGTACGTAGTATTCCAGCAATGCACGCACACACATCTGATGGAACGCATTCGCGCGACAGCATACACATACACATACACACACACACGCTCGCGCACGCAAGCATATACAGGATAAGGGGGATTATGTATGGAAATCCACTAATTTGCACATTTTTCTGTTTCACGTATCAATTAACGTTTTCGAATGTAGACATTTTATTTATTTTAAAGAAATTACATTAATAACGCATATTACAAATCGTGAAAATCTAAAAAGATAGTCACCCAAAGGTCAATCACAGAAATTGATTGATTTCGATAAAAAGACAATACTTAATAGTGTATAAAAATTTTTTCTAATCTCTCGTCTTATAATAATTTAATAATTTAATGTTTTACATATCCATGTAATTTTATATAGAAATTCCTTGTACATTTCATCTATGTAATATCAGTCTCGAGTATTCCCCTTTACCAGTATATTTTTTCTCTGCTATTTCTCTCACAGACATACTTCTCTTTCTCTCTCTCTCTTTCTCTTTCTTTCCCTTTCCTTTCTCTCTCTCTCCATCTCTCGTAGTGAGTGTGAGTATGCGGAAGGTGAGATGCATTCATCGGGCTGCAATGCTGTGGTTCGAGATTATATGAAAGCGATTTGCTTACAATAGGCTTTGTAATAACTTTATATGCTTATGTGGCTTTCATGGAAAGAAACGAATGAACACTTAGAAATGGAGCTTACGGTCGAATTAAAAACATTATACGTGTCGATTTTAAGAAACATCGAGCATATTTGTCAGAACAGAAGTTCTGCTCGTCGATTCTTCTCTTTTGAATTTTTTCTACGATTAGAAAAAATTGTATATTATATTTGTATAATATATAAATATATTAAAATAGCATATAAAAATATTAACAGGCAAATATTAATATATAGATATCTGCTTGATCTCAATAAAAATTGATTTATCGCAAGTGTCGCTAATTCTTTTTCTTCTTTTTATCTTCATTATACATTTTGTACATCTGTACTTAGCGCGATAATGCCCATTTTCGATCGCTGCATACATCTTCGAACCAAACATTTGCCTTTATCTTTACAATAGTGTTAGTCTAAAGCAAAGCTCATGCATAATGGCTGCGGATGCATATTCAAGGAAGTGAGCGGTTAACTACCAAAACTTGCTAATTGAAAAAGCTGATAATAAACAATACGCTCTACTCTGCGGAAATAGGTACGGATCATATGGGTCATATGTATTTATTTACCTGGTGCATGGGATCGTATCCCATAGAACCATCGTTGTACGGTTGCGAACCATAATCGCTGCCGTTTATTCCCATGCTATATCCGGCCATGTCCTGCGGTCCTCCGGGAGGTGCTGGCGACATCATCGGCGTCGGGGTGCCCTGGCTGGCACCGCCCATGCTGTACGGCGATGCTCCTGCAAAAGCTGCTGTAGAAACAATCGCGGTGCATACAAAATTCGACGTCTTTTTAAGTACTTTTTAAGCCACAACGATAATTTGTCTCTCTGCGTGCTTATGTTTCCTCTGGGATTCAAAAGTGCATCATGCCGGTGTATAAAAAAATCAAACTGTTACGGAGGCGATATCGAATGCCGCTGGATTGAATTGTTCATTTTATACATCATACCGTTTCTAAATGCTTGCAACAATTTTGATTCTATCAAGAGTTTATCTTCACAAGAAATCCCGGTTCTCTCCTTGCTTAAATTTGCTTAAGTGAGCGTGAGCTTTTAAAGCATTCTGCGCTTGTAAAACCTTCATGCCATTCGAGGCAAACGTTGTGTTGTTTCATTGAGCGGGCTAGCAAGGTCGTTAAAATTCCGTTTCTTTAATTATGAGAGGAACACGGGCGCTTTCGTTGCGAACATGGCCGAGGAAAGACAAACGCAGAAAGCTGAAAGAAATGCGAGACGCCTGGATTCTCCATCCGTATTCACGTCCCGTCCACCCTTTGGCTCGTGTTCCCCGCTCGTTTCCTTTCCCTCCCTTCCTCCCTTTCCCGTATAATTGGTGAGTTAAAAATATCTCACGCCACCGACCAAAATAAAGTGAAATGCCGCGGTAGTTAAGGCGAAGAGCGCGCGCGTAATTGCGACCAGGACAGAATCCGCGAATCCGTGGTATGTCAGAGTGGGATCGGGAATTTTTCTTGCTATTTTCTTGTTTCTACGAAGACAAGAGAGAAGCTCGCGTTTCTAAAATTGAAGACGGGGAACGAGAACGCGAGCAGCGAGAACGCGAAACGAGTGCGTCTGTCTCGCGTCGGTGAATGTAACGAAAAAATTTCGTATGGTCTTATCTATACTTTCCGTCTTTTTCGCTTTTCGATACTTTTGAAAACTCGAATCTCTAGAAAGATTCCGGTCACAGAACACGGTGAATGTGTTTTCTCGCGATCTTATCTCGATCATTTCCCAATTCAGCGAAAATTAGTTCAGTAACCGAATTAAACTTCCGAGAGTCACTTTCGAAGATATTTTCCTTGAGCATTCGACGAGTCGAGGAACGCAATCAGTATTGTCAGATTTATTTTTTCTCGACGATTCATCGCAATAACAACAACGTCATTCTCGCGCCAAACGACGAATAGTAACCTTGAGGCGTTTTTAAGGATTTAAAGTAATGAGATTTTCTTCGCGATTTAAGGCTTTTTCTATTTAAGAAACGTGAAAAGTGAAAAGAAAAGAAATATAAAAACGACGGGGAAACGATGTATAACTTATTTAATTACTTGTTAATTAATTACTACAAGATAAAACGAGAAACTCTTAAGCTCATTCATTTCATTCAGTATTTTTTATCGATAAAACGCGACGATGCAACCAAAGGAACAATAAGCCCGAGGGAGCATTGAGAAAAGACGGCAGCAACGTAAAAGCTTCAAGCTTCTTGCGGATGCCATTTGCATTCCTATCTTTTTATTAGCTCCAATATTTTTACGATAATCGATATTCTCAGATTTGTACTTTGAACTTGCTCTTTAGAGATAAATCTTTCGTGAAGCAATTATATCATCATTTTATATGCTTGTGAGATTGATTGAAGCATAATGAACTCGCGAAGGAACATTGCCTATCAAGGAAGCAACTTACCAGCTGCCTTCTTGGCGGCGTACAAATTTGCTTCCTCCTGCGCTTTACCAATATTTTTCTTGTAGCGTATCCTCTTGTTCCCGAACCAATTGGATACCTGAGAACAAACGGAAATGTATGTTCACCTTTGGTTTTTGAAGAATTTTTACGTGCAAGCGCATCATTGAATAACTTCTTACAACTTCTTACTGTGTCATTATCTGTGACTTGATGAAAGAGCAAAGAAATTACAAATTTATTTAATAAAACTACGGGTGTATAAATAAAAGATAAAGAGAATGTTTAATGCAACTTGTTGTACGATATTTTTCGTTTCTAATATTTGTACATCAGGAATCCTACAACTGAAAGCCTGTCGCAGCCTATCCTAGTAAAAACCTGATTAATCCAGACATTTTTTGGATTACGATATTACATTATTTAAGCAGCTCTTAATCAGTTGGCTCAATCGCTAGACTAGACTCGGTACTATCGTGTCTCTCGATAAAGCAGAAACGGATGTTACCTGGCTCACGGTAATTCCGCATTTTCGCGCGAGCTCCTCCTTGGCTTCCTCGCTCGGATAGGGGTTACTCAAATGAGAGTAGAAATATTCGTTTAAGATCTCAGATGCCTGCTTGCTGAAATTCCTTCTCTTACGTCTGCAATGAGAGTTAGCCTAAAATTAATCGCGCTAATCGCATCAAGCGACGTCTTTTGGTCAGGAGGATGCTCAAAGATGATGCGACTAATATCAAACTTAAACGTTTTATCTATTGATAGCCCATACGAACCTGGCATCCAAGAATCGACTCCTGAGGATCATGACGGCCTCGCAGGTGGACTGTTTGAGCTGCATCTGGATGCTGGAGAACTTCTTGTGGATTATTTGGACCATTCTTTCGATTTCCTTCGGCGTGATCGGCCTGGTGCGACTCTGTTCCCTCAACAAGTTCATCACGTGGGTGGTAAATTCGTTACAGGCCTGAAACGAAGGCGAAGCGTTTGATTATTTTCTCCGTTAGCCATCTGAAGGAGACACGTGTCGAATTTGAAATCTCTAGTGTAATTAAAGACAAAGATAGATCTCAGATGTGATTTGCATCGATAGTCGTCGATACGATGACAGAAGGGTGACTCGGACGGGTAAGACATAAAGGAGAGAGTATCGTGACCAAAGAGCGAGAGGCAAAGCGAGGGAAGAAGCGAGAGGCGAAGAACGCGTACGTATAATGCATTATTCCTGGTGGCTGCTCGGTTTAAGGGAAAAAGGACTTTACTCGATATCAGTATTCGAGGCGAGCACGTTGCCTCGCGAGAAAGAGGGAAGACCAAAGGGAACAGGAGAGACAACGAAAGGGAGAGAAAGAAAGACAGCGAGGCGAAACGCGTGAGCAGGGGGAATGGCTTTTCCTGAGGGAAGGAGCTGGGAAAAGGCTACGGGAGGATGTCGGGATACTAGAGGCGGCGGTGGAGAAAGGGGATCGAACGGGGTGGCTTGCAATTTCGAAATGGATTCCACTCCGCCGACGACGACCGTCCTCCTTCCTCTTTCTCTTCGTCCTGCTTTCACTCCATGCGGTCTCTCTTCGTTCTCTTCCACTCCGTTCCTTTCTTCGTACGACACTCGTGGGGTGGTTCAGCCCCGTCCGCGTCGGCTGTTGCATGTGACAGAGGAAGAGGGAGAGGAAGAAGAGAGAGAGATAGAGAGAGAGAAGAGGGAACGGAACGCTGCTGAATTGGATGGAAAAGCCGTAGCGAGTCGCGTTTCGCCGGACTGATTTCCTTGAATTTCTCAAACGCTCAAGCTTGAAGGACCGCGAGTGATAGGTGATAATCACCCGATATGGATATCATCGCAGAATGCGCAATCGGCAACGTGAATCCTTCGCCTTTTTAACGATCATCTGAGTGATCATTTGAGCGTGTCCCGGGATTATCAGCGTGCAAACATATTTTACGTAACGCTTTTCCTTCACGAGACCAGATTGAATCTAGGTTGATGAAACGGGATCTACACTGCCGCCTGTGATGCGATCACAAGCGCGAATTCGATTATGAGCAATCATCGAGGACTCTCCGCGTGTTTTCCTGACAGCGGGATAAGCGCGAGGAATATACGCGCGCCGGTATATTTAGCAATGCACACACCGGAATCTCCATAACGCCGGCGAAATGGCGGGCAAGCCCGCCTCTATATAATCGCCGATGCGTGTACGCGGCCGCATTAATAGAGCGTGTCGCAGTAAAATTAGAGAGAGTCGTGAGAAAATGCTGTCTTGCCGGGAGGCGGAATACGGCGCCGAGCGAATTCCCCGTCGAGTCTCGCTCCTCGTCTATCTCTCGCGATAATGACCGAGGAAAAATTTCATTGCGTTGAACTTTAATGCCGTTCAATGCGTTTAACGAAGCCAAAAGGTAGTCCGAGTATAAACACTCGCGAGTGTACCTAAAGTTCCCCGAAGGCGCACTTTGCTCCGTCGTAAAAATTATCCTCCCCTCACCCTATCGCTTAATTACCAATAATTTCCATTTCTTATTTTTTCCTCCTTTCTTTCGCCTCCTTCCGAATTATAGGCAGCATAATTCAGGGAACGCAAGGATATTTACATTCTGCAATCATACTTAACGCGATTTACGATGGATCATACTGGTCGAACAGGTACGGGCCGTGGCAGTAAAACAAAATATTTATGCGCGCGTAAAAAGCCTCCCCCTCGCGAATGCCGGAAGAGATGCATTCTGCATATACTTTTCCCGAGATACAATACTCGGATAGCGCGCGCGAGCGCACACAGTGCGCGCGGTCGGAATCAGAGTTGGAAATCGGGTAAAATAAAGGCGGGCATGTACCGACGAAATTCATGGTAGAGACGATGTTTGCTGGCGGTGATCACGCGATCTCGTAAAACCCGACGCGGTTCTATTCTCGTGCTTGTCACGCCATGTTGCATAGCCAGGCAGACATTCACCCTAATGCAGCGAGCCGAGCGAATTTGAATAGTAAATTTTGCTTATGACCGAACTTTCCGCCCTGACAACGTTCCCCGCTAACTAAGCCAATGACCCAACTTTTCAGATGCGACGAAATATTTGCGCCGCGTGCCCCCGCAAATTTTCCGCGATGCCTCCTGCCTTCCCTCTCTCTCTCTCTTTCTCACGGCCAATGCGATTCTTCAATCATTTACTTCGATCCGTGTCTTCGGATGTGCCGCCGATCGCTCATCTTTGAATAATAAGATTCGTCGGAAATTAAAGAAGCGAAGAGAAAGAGAGCGCTCAGAGGGCTCCGCGGCGCGGGGCGGAGGGAGAAGGTTTAAAACTCGTTAACGACCCCGATTATCGGCGCGCTACCCCTCCTCTCGTCCTCCCTCCTGCTCCACCCCTCCACCCCTCCTCCCCCGGTCCCTCCCTGGCGCGGCACGCACGAGCCGCATCGCGAGTGCACGCGAGCAGCGTGTATATGCGCTCTCTCTTTCTTTCTCCCTTTCTCTCTCCCTCTCTCTCTCTCTCTCTCTCTCTCTCTCTCTCTCTCTCTCTCTCTCTCTCTCTCTCTCGGTGCGCTCGGCGTGCATATTGTTGCGACCACAAAGAGCCGTGCGCGCATTACAGGGGCGGATCCCCGGGCGTTTCCACGAGTGCGCGCGGACGTCAAATGGTTATTTGTGATTTGTGCGAATGGCAACCGCGCGAACCGCGAATTACCCGTTTCCTAAAAACATACGACCGCCAATTTCCGCATTAATATGCCCCCGAGTAGCTGGCAGGTGCGGCGGAACGGCGGACCGCGGCGCCCCGCGAGCGCTTCACTACCAGCAGAGCAGCCCTCGCGACGACACCCTTTTCCCGCGCGGCGAAGGGCGCGGAGGGCGCGGCGCGCTGTTTCAGCTGGCGTGAATAAGAAGAGGAAGAAGAAGAAGAAGAAGAAGAAGAAGAAGAAGAAAAAGAAAGAAAACAAAAGAAAAGAAAAGGAGGAGAAGCGAGGAAAGGCGCGCCGCTGTCACGGCTAAAGTGCTAAATTAAAATAATTCCGCGCGGGAATATCGCGCGGGACTTTTAATCCAGCCCTGACGAATGCGCCGCGGTGGACCTACGGCCCGTGCGTGTTTACCGCGGGGAAACATCAAGCCCGCTGACACACGGTGAAATATGGGGTCGAAACGGGTGTGGCAATTAAAGCACACGGCCCGCGCGCGCGCGCGCGCGCGCACACACACACACACACACACACACACACACACACACACATACGTGCGCGCGCGCGCGCGTGATGTATACCCGCAGGGAGTGGGTGCAGGGAAAAACTGCCGGCGAAAACGCGAGCGGCGTTAAAAAGAATTATGCGCGCGGTACCGATGAGCGGGCCCTATTTACGCTAAGAACGGCCGATTACGCCCGGCGTCATGCGAGAGAGGAAAAAAAGAGAGATAGAGAGAGGCGAGGGAAGAAGCGCAAGGGCTTTTTATCAGGTAGCAACGTGCAGCAACGTCAAGCGGGACGATCGGTAATCTGTCGCGCGATTTCACATCGTGCCGCGCATGCGCATGGCGATTCGCTCCTCGAATCGCGACCGAACGGGCGAAATTACACGCCGAGGACTCGATTCTCGAACTGCTGCGGGAGAGAAGGGAGATTCTTCTCGTCCCAGACGTTCCGATTGGATGGATTGGATCACATTCGCCGGGAATTAAGACTCGATCGAGTCAGTGAGATAACAACCCCGATCCGGAATGCGTTTGTTGTCGTCGTCACTCGTTTCGATCTACAGAGCTCTCTTTCGATTGATTCTGTTTTCTCGTTTTAGTTACCGTTCGATTTCATCATGGAGAGAAATCGTATCATCTGTTTTGATTCTGATGGATTGTGGTTTCAATTCAATCGCAGCGAACTATGATTATTTCCCTTCGTTCCGACAAATAATCTCCAGACTGTTTGTATATACATCGCTTTTATGTATATAAATGTACCTAGGTATAACATCGTCGCTCTGGCATTGATAACTATTTTTAAAAATGTAAATAATCGTTCTTCCTCCATCGGAGCCACGATCCTTTATTTTTCCAACATCGTGGCAGATTCACGGCTGGCGGCACTTTCGCGAAAATGCTTTCACCGGATTGAGCTATCGGAGCGAGTCGCGAATTGCAACCGGCTCGAAGTAGCGATTTAAAACTGAAGCGACTGAGCGCCAAGTGAAGAGAAAAATGAGGGAAAGAGAGAGAATTCTTAATGAAACGATTCGTGATAACATCGTCGAATTTCCGCGGCAGCAACAACTCGCGGCAGCGATTCGCGCAGTGATTTGCCTCGTTTTGAAAGAACCTGTATCACGCGACACGCGGCACGCGAGATTTTACTTAGCGCAAGCGGGTCGGTTCATTAGCACGCGAATTGCCGTGCCAGAGACGGCGGCGGTCGTTTCTTCCGGCCACGCGTAACGTTTATTCCCTTTCTTATCAGTCCGTTGCGAACGATCGCGAAACGGATCGAGCGTTGCGAATTAATCGGGCGTTAAAGACACCCGCGGGAAACGTTATCTCGATCAAGATCGAGGAATGATCGGTAATGCGATCGGTAGAGCGCGTGCCGATGAAAATACGGCGGATGATCTGCCCTTCCGGGGAAAGAGAGCGCCAAGGGATGCAGAGGGCGCCCCGCTCGAAATCGCTAGCATCGGAGCATCCGCTCTGGCGTTGCGAGATCGCCGATTATTGCGTAAGCCCGCGATTAGCGGTTTACCGCAACCGAGGCTCGCTCTCTCGATCGCTCCTCCGCTCGCCCGCCTTACAAGCCGCGGGAATCGCGCGGCTCCTCGCTGAACGCGGGGCCTTAACGAGGCCACGGGAGATCGTCGCTGGACGATAAATTCGCGTCGACGTCGTCGAATTTCACGAGCGGGCGGATTATCGATGGTGAAATCGAGCCGGCTGATAGCGCGCCCGGGATGGCCGAAATTTGTCAGTCGCCGGATCCTGACGATAACCGGCGCGGCTGCCCGGCTAAATTTTTCATTTTGCCCGCAGTTTTTCCGACAAAGGGCGGGGATAGAGGGGGGAGGGGGAGGGGGAGGGGGAGGGGGAGAGCTTGAGTAACGGCGCTCGTTTATGCGCAGCGAGTTCATCTCGCTGTCCTCCTTTCCCGTTGCTTTCTTTCCTCTCTTTTTTCCTCCCTTCTCTCTCTCTCTCTCGCGCGCGCGCGCGCGTTGCCAAAGTCGATGATAAAACGACCGACTGATAATTCCGCCGGCCCGGCGGATTCAATAGCCGACAGCGCCACCGATAATGGCGCGACGAGCGCCATCCCCTCTCCCTCGCGGCGAATAACATTCGTATGTAATTTGCATAGCTCAAATAGAGCGTGCCTAGAGCTCGCTCGCCTCGCCGGGAATGAGTAATTTTCCGTCCGAGCTCAAGGGAGAGAGAGAGAGAGAGGGGGGGGRGGGGGGGGAGAGGGAGGGAGCAGCATTTTGTGCGACGTCGTGCGCGCGAACGCGCGTAAAAATGTTTGACCGCGGCGGCCGTTGCGCGCGTTGCGCGTGAAAATCAATACGGCAGTTTGAACTTAACCCGCTTGCGGCTCTGAACGGACCGATCGCGGCCGGTATCTCGCGATATCGCGATCGAGATTAAATTCGCACGAAGGAGCGAAACGAACGGCGACGCCTGAGCTTATTGCGTGGGGAAAGGAAGAAAGAGAAAGAGAGGAAGGGAGAGAGAGAGAGAGAGAGGGAGAAAGACGAAGCTGGGGGCGATCACGAATCGCTCAATGATTTTCTCTCGCAGCACGTACCTGTTCATACTTTTCCAGTTCTTGATGATAAATTTGCCTAATCTGGGCGAGCTTGGCCCTGTAGTCCGAGTGTTCGATGGCATTGTCCGGCTGTCCGGGTGGTCCCGCGGCTGCCGCTGCGGATGCCGAGGCAGCAGCACCCGCTCCGCCACCCTTCTCTGGTCCAGCGACCCCCTCGGCGATCAGCATATTATCCAGCCTCATCAGTTGTGGGTCCGGTGGCTCTTCTTCTTGCGTGTTCCGCAAAGATAACACTGAAAGCAAACGGAAAGTCGAGTCAAGTCGAGGACTGCGTAGGAGATGTTTCATGATCTCTTCAGAGTAAATTTTATGCTCCTCCTCCGAAGATGTAACATAACGACAAATTACGACCCTGATTATTCCTTGATAATTTCCGCGAATTTTACGAAGGGAACGCTGCAGTCTCTAGCTACGCTTTCAACTTCTGCTCGCTGAGTAATCGTCTCTTAGAAACATGGTTCAGAGTCGGACCAGTGTCCTGGAGTGTCCTGCCGCATTCGCGTTTCTCGCACGTCGAAACTTTCGAGACTGGGTAATGAGAGGAAAAGAGGGAGGAGATGCTAGCGCGAATGCGACGACGCATCCGAGCGAGAATGCAGGCGATGGCTTGCGCGAGCATGGCTTCAGGATCGCGCGTTTGTCGATCATAAAAGAATCAATTTTGCTTCGGCCGTCTCCCCAAACGTCTCCAGTCTGCCTCCTCTCGTCTTAAGGGCCCGTTGCACGCAGTGGTTTAGAACGGGTAGTTCAGCGCGCTGTAACAGCGGTTTTATTGTACTTTTACGGCGCATGATGGAGCTGGACGACCCATAAAACCGCAGAGCGAGGGACTCTCTCTGTACCCCGCCCTTCGCACACTCCCCCGCAGTTTTCCCTCGCGCGACTCTCCCCCGCCACGAGGATGCAGCCCTGTCGTCGTCTTCGACAGTTAACACCCCCTGGCAAACGACAAACACCGGCATGCATACAGAAGCGAGACGGAGCTCCTGATGGAGCTCTCAACTCGAAAAAAAAAACAAAAAAAACAAAAAAAACAAAAAACAAAAAAACGTCGCGCGAACGATCCTCGTTGCGAAGACCTCCGCATGCGAGTCACGCGGAGAAAGCGTCTCTCTCTCTCTCTCTCTCTCTCTCTCTCTCTCTCTCTCTCTCTCTCTCTCTCTCTCTCTCTGTCCCTTCTATCGAAAGATCGCGTGGGATAAATCGGCACGGAATCTGCGGGACTGCGCTGGACGTGTCGCGGTCGCGGATAAAAATCTAAGCTGATACTTTGAATTTCTCAACGAGAGAGACGTCAGAACTCAGATCGAGGGGAGCTCGAGCTCTCGGCAAATCAAAGGCAGAACCAATCTCTCTCGTGCTCCATATTATTCCGCGGCACGACGCGCCCATTGTTGTTACGGACCTTTCAGATACGCGGAAGAGCCCTTCGAGATAACGAGTCATCGTATCTCCCTTTCATGAATGAACCCGTGCGTGCTCGCGATTACTCGAATCCGCCCCGCCTGCCGGAACTTTTCTCTCCCGGCAGCTTTGCGCTCGCGCTCGAGAAAAGGTCCCTAGGGCCGCGGGGGGAGAGGGGCGAGCCCCCGCGAACTCGGGGTTCCTCGAGGATTCGCGGAGGCGTGAAACGAATGCGCGGGGCTAATGCATTTATACGAAGTGCAACAATTACGCCACTGAACGGGGTGGTCTTCCACCTAGACTCCGAGGGGCGGCGGGGCGGGAGGGGGAGGAAGGGGGRTGATTCCCCGGGGGAAGGGGGGAAGCAGGCGGGGCTGGACTCCGAGTAATGGCTGAAACGTCCCCTCTCCGGGGAACTTGTGAGAAATAATTTCCATTGAGGGGGAAGAGAGAGAGAGAGAGAGAGAGAGAGAGAGAGAGAGAGAGAGAGAGAGAGAGCGTGAAACGTAAAACAGCTTCTGGTCCTTGATTCATCGATTTAATTGATCCTGATGGATTAAAAGTAGATCTCGCGGGAAATTCGAACGAGGGAAATTCTGACTTGCCGTTGCCTCGCCGGGCGGGCGAAATGGGAATGACGTTGAAGACTGAATGACAAACGGCGGGACGCACGGTCATCGAACGAACCTCATCATGAATAAAATCAAATAAGTTTCGAAATCGTAGCACGTCCCGCGCGGCACTTGCACGGACGACTTGAGAGAAGGTTAACGACAGTCAACGCGGCCATTAAAACTTCCGTGCGGTGCTCCGGGAACTTTTCGCGGCGCTGTGAGTAATTAAAAATGAAAAACCTAGCGGACGACGGGGCTGGCCGAAGACGGCGGAATAAAACGCTGCTTTACGGCGATGCGGAGGAACTTGCGCCATTGGAAGTTAAAAGGCCGAAGCAATTTCGAGTGGCAGAGAGCGCTCCCTCGAAAACGCCGATGGAAATCAATGTTTCTCTTTATTCTGGTATCCGCGAGGAACTCGCGTCGTTTCGGGGGAAACTCGAGTGAATCAAATCGATGAGGGAGAAGCGGAAATCATGATGCACAGCGTAATCGAAACGATAACCGAAGCGTAACTGATTATTTTAATTATCGTTCGCAATTCCGTGTCGCAAATTCGCACTCCCCGCGATTTATGATTGATGAGCGATGGCGACCGATGGCGGTTTGCAGATTTATAAAATGCTCCAATACACGGTATATACATCGCCACGTATGACCACTCTCGTAACATAAATCCTGCGCGGCGTGAAGCCACTTTTCGCGTAGCTGCCGGCAACGTATAAAAAGGAGAACGCGCGAATTAAACGTTCTTCCGAAATTATTTTGATGCTTGCAGGGAAGACGGCCGGCAAGCAGCGGGTTCATGCAGGGGTGGCTGGCTTACGAGCAATAATCTGGCTATTAGGGGGTGTACGGGGCGGTCCTGCGTGCTGCCACGCTGAAGAGGGGCCGGGGGTGACAGCAGCCTCCTGCGGGGGTCCTTACAAGCGCGTAAACTCAGTTTTACTAGCAGTTAACATTTTACGACTCAGACGGTCTGCCCGAGCCGTTCGTTCTCGCTCTCGTTGCCTCTCGGCTTCCGTCTTCTTCCATCAGGCTCTCTCTCTCTC